>JASXSY010001936.1:0-287326 GCA_034509805.1 Sipha maydis | reverse complement strand
GAAAATACTACTCATTGCACATGTCCAGTAGTTAAAAAAAATTATAGGCAATTTTGAAAAAGACTGTAAATACTTTGTATACAATAACAAATAATTGTGAATACACTACTCGTAGTCATGAATATAAAACGCACACGAATATTAAATATTAATATAATACGGTAAAATCTAATAGTATCATGAAAAATATATCGAAGGAATACCGTTAAACTTGTGTGACTAGTTTATTAAAAAAAATTACCGTCATTATAACCAACAAGATTATTAAATAGAATAAAAACATAATAAAAACATCAATACCAAGTTCTAACAAAATATATTAGTACACAATTTAAATAATAAAAATATTATTCTACTTATGCAACGATTTCTAATAATATAGTAACATTTTATTAAAAAAAAAAAATTCTAATAATTATGGACTATAGACCAAATATATTTAAAATAAAAAACAAGTCACTAAAATAACTTCTTACCTTGGGATGAAAATGTTTGATAGAACTGTGATAAATAAGTTAATATAGATAATCTGTCTGGTATTTCGACACAAACCATATCTTCCGGGTCTAAAAGTGCAGGAATTCCTAGATGGTTTTCAGCAACTCGAAATGCTAATTCATTATTGCCATAAACATCATTTTTGTTCAAACTATCATAATCACTGAAATAAATATTAAACCATACAATATTAAAATATTTGATATAAAATCTAATTTTCTTTAAAAGAAAAAAAACAAGAAAAAAGCAAGTACTACATCGAAGAATGATATTTTGCCACGGTAGTGATTTTCCGTAATATGTGAGCTTCGTTTTCTATGTATTGAAAAGTTATTTTGCTTCGGGTAATTTTCTCATCAATTTATTTCAAATATAAACCTCCTTGATGTTTTTGTTACATGCGTGTTTTATTATTGTTATAATTATTATTGTAGTAGTTGTTATTATCTTTTTTAGTTCTTATTTTATAGATGAGAAAAATACTAATTTCATGGGCTTGGAAAATATGCTACAATAACCGAAGCGAATTATAAATTTGAAACATATAATATACGTGATACTGAGATGAAGCGACCTTGACTTCATACAGGTATAAAGATGGTTAAAATATTGGCAGCTACTAGACTATAAAAAGGTTATTAATCTTTTTAAAAATTTTAAATAATATTTAATTTAAATAGAAAAATCATTGTTTTACATATGAAAATTATAAATTTACTATTAAAAAAAATTCTAATTTTTTTTTTTTTTTATAATTCTATTTTAAATAATATATACATAGGTACTGCTTCTTATGTATATGGAAATGATGTATACCAGCGATTCTCAACCTGTGGTACCAGTACCACAAATGGTACGCGGAGAATTTTTTTAGAAAAATGGTTTAATTTTTTTATTATCATTCAGTATTATTTGATTCGTTTGATATTAGTTGATTTTATAAATGTCTACGAAATAGAAATAAAATAAATGTAGAAGACAGCTTCAGACTTAAAGTAATCAACATTAAGTTCGGTATTGACGTTCTCATTCATTCAATACAACATAAACTGTCGCATTATTATTATTATTATTATTATTATTACATAATTATTCATGTATATTCATTATAATTAATAATAATTGAAAATATTATACGGTATGTTATTTTTTTTGGTGCATAAAATGAATTTATGTACTTTAAATTAATAAAATTAATTATAAATAAAAGTATTATATATATATATATAAAATAATGTTATTTTGTAATTTTATTAGTTGATAAGTAAAAAAAAAAAAAGATTATTAAGTCAAGTGGTACGTGAACATTTTCCAAAATATGTAAGTGGTACGCGAGTATCATAAGATTGAGAACCGCTGGTGTGTACAATTAATTTTCTCTGCCCAAAAATAAATGTAAAATACGACTCTAAAAATAAAAAATAAATACTAGAGTGAAACGCCATAATTTTATTAAAAGAAATCTGATTAACCAAAACAATGATTCTCATTTTAATATATTTTTTAAGCATACATAATAAATAATAATGTATCAATTTGTTATTTTTTATTTATATACTAAAAGATAATTGTTTCAATAGTTTCTGTTTTTAATGTTCGGGAAATATGCTGATTTATTGATACATTCATCTTCTTCTTCTTCTTTTGCTTCGCCTTCCTCCCAACTATTTAGGGTCGGCCGCCCTTGTCCTACACCTCCACTTTACTCGGTCAATCACATCTCCTCTGCACACACCGACAGCCCTCATGTCATTCTCCAAAGTCTCCAACCATCTCTTTTTTGGTCTTTTTTTGGTCTTCCTCTTCCTCTTTTCCCTTCAACGTCCATCTTCATAACCACTCTTACTGCATTCGTTTCCTCTCGCCTCATCACATGCCCAAACCATCTCAGCCTATTTTCTCTTATCTTATCCACAATTGGCGCTACACCAACACTACCTCTCACGTATTCATTCCTTATTCTATCTTCTCTTGTCACTCCACTCAACCATCTAAGCATTCTCATTTCCGCGACACTCATACATTGTTCTATTCTCCTGTTAACCGCCCAACACTCTGAACCATACAGCATAGTTGGTCTCACTTCACTTTTATAAAATTTACCTTTCAGCCTAATTGGAATTCTCTTATCGCATAACACGCCCGATGCTTCTCTCCATTTCATCCACCCGCACTTAATCCTATGTTTTACATCCATGTCAAAGCCCCTGTTCTTTTGAACAAAAGATCCTAAATATTTAAAGCTCTCAACTTCACCTATCACATCACCATCTATTGTCAGTTGTCTCCTCATTCCTTCAACTTCTTGGTCTCTTTGTCCAAAATCATACTCAATATACTCAGTTTTATTTCTACTAATTCTCAATCCTTTTCTTCGAGGGCTAACCTCCACTTCTTTACTCTATTATTGACAACTTCTAGGTTTTCTCCTATCAGAACTATAACATCCGCAAACATCATACACCATGGTATCTCCTTTGAAACCTCATCCATAACTACTGAGAACAGGTAGGGGCTTAAAGCTGACCCCTGGTGCACACCTACTCCTATACTGAAACTTTCTGATACTCCACACCAACTCTTGACACTAGTACTCGACCCTTCATACATATCCTGGATCAAATTAACATACATTTTTGGGACATTTTTTCTCATTAATGCCCACCTTAAAACTTCCCTTGGCACCCTGTCATACGCCTTTTCTAAATCTATAAACACCATGCATAGTTTTTTATTCTTTTCTCTGTACTTCTCTACTAATTGCCTAACACAAAATAATGGCTCCATTGTCGATTTTCCTGGCATAAAACCAAACTGGTTTTCTGATATCGACGTCTCACTTCTTATCCTCTTCTCTATAATCTTTTCCAGATCTTCATACTATGACTCATGAGCTTTATTCCTCTATAGTTCCCACATTCTTGTATGTCTCCTTTTCCTTTAAATATTGGTACAATAAAACTCTTTCTCCAATCTTCTGGCATTTTTCCCTCTATCAGTACCTTATTAAAAAGATTTTTCAACCACCCAATGCTTACATCTCCTAACATTTTCCACACCTCTACAGGTACTCCATCTGGTCCTACCGCTTTTTTCTTTTTCATCACCTTCACCGCATCTCTCACTTCCTCCTCACCCACTAGACCAATCAATCCTTCATTCCATGACATACTCTCTAAAGCTTCTTTTGGATATTCCTCGTTCAGTAATTTCTCAAAATATTCTTTCCATCTTTTTTTCACATCCTCATCATTTGTTAAAACTCTCTTATCCTCATTTTTTATACACCAGACATCTTGGAAATCCTTGGATCGCTTTTCTCTCACCTTCGCCAGTCTATAAATTTCTTTTTCTCCTTCCTGTGTTCCTAGCCGCTCATATAACTCATCATACCTATTAAGCTTGGCTTTGCTTACCGCACTTTTCACTATTTTACATACATTTTTATACTGTATCCAATCTTCCCTTGTCCTACTTTTCTGCTATACCTTAAATTGCTTTTTCTTACTCGCTACTACTCTCTGAATCTCCTCATCCCACCACCACGTTTCCTTGTCTTCTGGTAAACTACGTTTGGTTTCACCAACAACCTCTTTTGCTATGTTCTTAACACAAGTGGCCATCCTTCTCCAAACCTCATTTATATCTCCCTTAACATTCCACACAGCTTTTTCTTTTAATTTCTTTATAAACTCCTTCTCTTTGTTTCCTATTAATTTCCACCACCTAATTCTGATCTCCTTCCCTGTCTTCCTTCTTTTGTTCATCTTTTTTCCACTACACCATACTTCCATTATCATCAACCTATGTTGTGTTATTACACTCTCTCCAGGAATTACTTTACAATCCTTTACTCTTTTTATATTGTCTTTCCTCCACATAAAATAATCAATCTGCGACCTATTTGTATGTTATATAATGCTCTTCTCTTTTCCTAAAATATGTATTGATTACTGCAAGCTCATACAATTCTGCATAATGATACATTCATAATTTTATAATTAATGTGATTTGTATACGGTGGATATCGAAAATACATAATAAAATGTCCGTTTTAGGGCATTAGATTACGATTTGAATCTTTTTTAAAATTTAGAAATATATGTTTTTGTAAATATATTGCAAGTCATTGAGGTTTTATTGGTGTTAGTTATTGCAATTTTTGACATTCATTGAAATCAGATGTATAAAGTATAACGTCATAAATAAGTATTTAAACGTAAATTTAATCATCAATTAAAGTTTCAAGTTTTCTAAAATTTTAACACTTAAAAAATACAAATATTTATTGTTTAAATATGATTCAAAAAAAATTATAAAATAAAATAAACTATAAAATTAAATAAATAATATTAAAATATGAAATAAAAAATACTTACATCAAATCGGGTCTAAAATGATGAATAAGTGCACAAAACGCAAGTCCATCCTTCCATGAAGTAGACATATTTTCAATAGACACTCCATCATATCCTTGAGTCACTCGCTTACACCATAGTTCTAATGCTTTAGTACCACGTCTTTCACCCATTGTACTTCATGAAAAATAAATATAAAAATTAATTAATTAATTATGGGTAGCAACGTAACTAATAGTTGTATTTAGTAAATAATATATAAACACATTAATATAATCAAGACAAACTACACGCCTTGCGTGTTTAAATAGAGTTGGTTGAACGAAAGACTTGATTTGTAAGACCCTAAATTGAAGGTAATTATATATTAATATGCCTATGAATATGAGTAATAATACAAGAAAAAAATAGAATTATTGAATTAAGAGATGATATACATAATTTCTATGAACTGGCTTGCCAATGAGTTTCATTCTTGTATAACAAAATATAAAAAATAACAAAATAAATCCGTAATTAAATAAGTTAAGAAATATGACGATATTTAATAATTTTAAGATAAATTTCAAACAATAATAATACCAAATTTAAATAATGATAAGATCTTTAGTAATACTCTTTTCCTCCAGTCTAAGTATGTATGATATGCATTATAAATTAATTCTTATACACGATTAATAATATTCTTACATTACAGTTAATATAAAAAAAAAAATACATTATATATCAATACCTCATTGTTTTACTCGTATAAATACTTAATACTTTTTGTTAATTAATTACTACTTACAGAAATTCAATAATACATTCATGGACATATTTAATAATAAAATCATTGGTGAAAATACTTAAACCATTTCCAACCTAAAAATTAAGTGATATTTTACTTATAAATAGTAAAATAAATATTTTACTATATTATTTTATTTAAATGATAACTTATTAGTAATTTTGAGTTTTATATGTCAAACGATACCTGATTATGTGAAAATAATATCTCTAAAATGATTGTCATTTAGCGGTCAATATACGTACTCCTACATACATGTGAAATATTAAAGTGACTATATTATACTGTAGTGAATCTTACTTTTTTTTTTTTTTTGTCGAACCCGTTTGACAACACAATAAAACTCTATTGTTACATAACGGATTATATAGTTAGTTCAAAAATATTTATGTACGTATCTTAAAAACTAAGATGATACGATTTGTCTAAACGTGCATAACAAAATATCTAGGTCAGAAAATCTGAACAAAGATGTAAGCAATATTAATAATTTAAATTGTAAGACTTAATAAAAAACCCAGGAAAATAAATAAAATATATAAAATAGATACACGGAATCTAAATTCTACGTGATCTAGTAGTGTATTTATATGAATTAAAATGATGAATATTAAAGCAAAGTCTATTTGATTCCTAAAAATATTAAACATTAATCAAATTAATCAGATTAATGAGATACAGAACATAATATATTAAAAACCCGATGTTAAGGTACAACAATAAAGATAATTCACATACCTTTAATCTTAATCAAATGTCAAATAATATTATATATTATATATTTTAAGGATTAGCGGGCGAGGAAGTTGCGAACGACTTTTTTTTCTCATTTATTTTTGGGCTGAAATTTAATTATCCCAATTAATCCTCGTATTATACTAAATTGTTTTGATTAGTTTTCTATGATATACTACGAACAAAATAATAAAAAAAATAGAATAATTTGAAAAATCTTGAATTCAAAATTATTAAGTGCTTTTCTTAATGTTTTATTTTTTGTTTATAAAATGTTTGATAAACACTTTAATAAACTGAAGTTTTCATTTTTTAGCACTAAGATTTATTATAGCATTTAAACGAGTTTATGAATATTTAAAAATAATATATGGTATATTATGAATCTCAATGTACCATGTTCTATTTGTATAAAAACGTTATATAAATTAAAAAACACTCACGCATTTCAAAAATTGAATATTTTCACAAATTAATAACAAAGCTACCTCAAGTTACCGTATAAGGATTTAACGGATATCAAAGAACGTCCTTGAATTTTCTTAATATGGGCAAATACAAATGAAAATAAATATAGACAATTATCTGGGTGATTTTTATTCTGGTTCTGTTTGATGACATCTAAATTTCCATCAATTAGTCGCAGCTCAATATAAAAAATAAATATATTACTACTATAATCTGATAAGCCGTACATATACTATATGAATACATACATATTACATTTTAACTGCTTAAATATTTTATTGAAGATCTTTAAATTTTATAATGTTAATTTACTTTTTTTATTTTTTATTTTATTATATAGATATACTGTAAATCCCTTTTATTATTGATATAATTTATAATAATATGGTAAGGTATGTGATTAAGTAAACTTAATAAGATTAACATGAATCAGAAAATAGACTAGTAAACATGAAATAGTAAGTAGCGAGTAAAAAATATTAATAAGTAACAGACAACTACAACTTCCGAAACAAAACTGTGAGCAAAGAAGTAAGGAGTTATGGGTAAGAATCTAAAAAGGTAGGGTCATTATTAACACTAGTTATTAGACGTCTAAGTGGTTTATATTTTTGGAAATTTGTGATGGAAATATGATAAGTTATATTAGAACGTGTAGAACGAGAATGAATTATAAAATGTATCAAGGATTGTAAGGTAAAAGAATACATTTTGTGAAGTAGATCATTGAAGAACTTAGAACTAAGCATATGTCTACTATCGACAAAGATATTTATCCCAATTTTTTAAGCAACAGTAGAGTAATTGTGAGGTTAATGAGGAATACCTATAGAAAAGCCAACAAAGCTGAAAAATGTACGATGCACGTCTTAAAGTTGGTTATCATCTGCGGCCGTATGAGGATTCCAAACTACCTATTTATATTATAACATGGATCAAACTAGAACACAATACAAACATTTAAATGATCTAGAAAGTTTAAAATCTTTAGAAAATCGCATAATAAAACCTAAATTTTAAATGATTAACAGCAGCAAAACATTGAAATGTTTTCACTAGGATTGAGGTTACTTGATAATTTAAAGCCCTGGTATACAAAACAATCAAAAACAAGTTCGATATTAGTATCAGAGAGCTTATATATCCATAGAATTAGATTACGAGACCAGGATAAGAACATGACTCATTATTTAGTATTATTCAGTAATTCAGCATTTAATATTTATAAAACGTTACATACGTTAAACATATAACGTAATATCCCTCGTATAAAATATATAACATGTATAATATGACTAAAACTTATACGTTTTGTTTTTGAAATTCACTCTTACAAATTTTAAAATACTTCCTATATCAGATATTAAGATTTTAATTTTTGCACTTGGTAAAAATATATTAGGTAGTTAAAATGATATATGTTAAATAGATTACAAAAAAAACTTTTTATTTGCAATTTTCTTCTGTTATTTTTTCTAATCAATCTAAATAGAAATTAATAAAAAAAAGAACCGGATGGGCCTCGCTCTGCTGTACACTTGGGAGTGAAGTGCGACTCTTCATAGGAGAGGTCATTATAATGGATTTGTTAAATTTGAATTCAATGATAGGTATCATTGTATACGAAAAACGATTCTGAACGGAGATGATATGTTTGTCTAGAATATAATACAATGTTATTTATAAATATTGTAATAAGTATATTTTATTTTGAAACGAAAAATTTAGAAAATCGAAAATTTATATTGTCTATCAATAAGTCAAAATACTTTAAAAACTTAACCATGTATAGAGAACGTCAATATAAAGATTTGGTGAATATTTCAAGACACAAAATATAATATATTATTATATTCCTTTTCATATTGTAAAGAAAAATGTATATGTTGTCAAGTTAATATGGAATATTTGTATAAAATAAAATAATTTATATTTTCTTTGACACTTCTATTCTTTATTAAATAATACATATTAAGAAACAATTACTTGTGTACAATTATTTAAGCTGAAATATTAACATTATAAACTTTTAATTATAATTATATACTATATAGTTTACTAATTAATATTATTTTGATGAACTTTGTGTTTTTTAATTTAATTTAAGTGAGTAGTTAATACTTAATAGTTTTCTGGAACGTTCTGGATTCATACAGTTCTGGAAAGAATTGTGAATGTATGACCAGTATGAAAACACTCTATCTAACTGGGCAGTTGACGCAGGTAAATTTAATAATTTATTTGCCAATCCTGTTAATTCTGCAGGATGCTTATTTTTAGTTATTTTTGTTTATTAGTGATTTTATTTTTATACTGTATACAACAATCTATGTTAAAACTATGGATTCAAATAATTTTGATAAGTGTGATAAAATGGATATTTTTCGATAATTTGTTATACACACAACCCGTGGAATTCAAGGACAGTATCAAGTCTGTCAAAATGAGAGGGAAAATAGATTGATAAAATACAGCATCCCAGGATATTAAAAAAAAATAATAAAAAAAAAAATGCTAAAATCGAACCGGCATGCAATTCGGACAAAAACCCCTGTGGGACGTAGCATGCAATTCAGATAGAACCCTATAAGACCCGGCATGCAATTCAAACATTTTTTTTTTTTTTTTTTGGTATGCAATTTGGATGCAGTCAACAATACATAAAATAATTTAATATTAATGGCAATAGTAAATTTGTTTGAAATACATATAAAGTAAAATTATTTTTAGTAGATACATTAAAATCATTAAAATAAAATTATAATTAATAATTTAAATTAAATTATATATTTTAATTTATTATTAGACCCTTCTATAAAATGTGTTAATACTTAATAATATTTATGCTTTAAAATTATATTGCATATACATTGGAAGACATTAATAAGAGAGTTCATTACAAAATATTATTATTCGCTAAGAATTATTATTCACAATTAATAATTCATATGCATGAAATTACTAGTGTGACTAGAAAATAACGTAGACGTATCGAGATCATACTATACGACCGGTTTCGAATGCTTGTATAATAATAGACGACTGATTAACGGTTAAAAAAACGCAACTTTCTAGATGATGAGCAATTACTTCGATTTTGCATAGCCTATAGAATACAACATTTGCTACTGTTGATATATTTTAAATATACATAACTAGTTTTTGCTATAAACACTTCAATTTTAAATATTAATTTTATCTCTGAAGTTTTAATGTAAATCTATAAATACTATATCAACAATATTACACTAATATGAAATAATACAAAAATGTTATTAAAAAGTCAAAAAAAAAAAATAATAATAATAAGTAATTTTAACTATTCTTATTAATCAATCAAATATTAAATTCATAATGACCAACAGAATGCTATATTATGTAAATATTGTTTCTATTGGTTCTATCGTTTATGTATATATATATCTACCTCATACCCAGTTATATGGTATACGTATACTAGTACCTATATATATATATATATGTGTGTGTGTGTGCTAACCGTATTATTTTGTAGTTTTGTCCATAACATATTATAATTAATTATTAGGTTTACCAGTACAAAAAAAAGCATTGTAAAAACACTAGCATTTTCGTTCCACTCAGATTCTAAAAAAATTTCGTCGATGACATTTCGGGGGGGGGATGGACCCCCCCTCTGGCTACGTCCCTGTACACAACACTGATGAACATCAGTGAAGTTCAATATTAAAATACATTTAAATACTTTTAAAACACTCGATAATATAAAACATTAGATATAATTCTAATTATCTAATTAACTATAAGCGAGACTATAAGGTTTAACATAATAACCCTTCTCCGGTGGAACAACGGCGTAAGTTAAAATGTAATTGTTCTTCAGAAAACTCAATTAAAAATTTTTGTGTAATTGTTTGTATTATTTAGGATATAATAAATAGTCTAAAAAGAATAAACGGTTATTGTTATAATGTCAAATTTAGTCTAGTTTAAGATAGATTTATCGGTTTTGTCAAAACCGATAAACTACCCTATACAGCTCAAAATTAATTAATTTGCACTGTCATTGTTCCACCGGAGAAGCGATATAAATAAAAAAGTTTCCCATATATTTATGATGATAAACGTAAATAATTTTATGTTGAGCAATGTCCAACGTATATTTTATTAATTATAATCCTAATACATCATATTTTAACCTTTGTACAACAAAATTGTAAAAATACTAACGTTTTCAAAAACTACAAATTATTGTATACAAATAACTTCACACAGAATTATATTTCATGTATACAATTATAATGATTTATATTCATAATAGCCAATAGGTAATGTTTTAATTTATACCTGACGAACATTAATATTCTATAATAGTAAATTTTACTGAAAAAATTTAATTATTGTCTTTTATATTCTGTGCATGTTATTTATTTTTCGACTTTTTTATATTTGAAGAGAACACCAAATGCATTATAAATCATATAAAGCAAGATTCCAATAGTGATATTAAAAAAAAAAACATTGAACCGTCTATGATAATAGGGAAATAGTCAATATCAATGTGAACGACAACTCATTCTTCAGGGAAATGAAACGTGAACAGAAATATAAGTAGATAAACATTACAAATATAACTAACGAAATAAAAAATATATTACTTACAGTGGTATTTTCGATGGTAAAATTAGAAACTGTAGAATATTATGTTAAATTAATGTATTATAGTTATAACACATGCATAGGTAATACAATAGTACCTAACATACATATATAAATTGTATGAAATCATATACATTTGAATGTTCATAAATATCAAATAGTACATGGTTTAATGTACAGAATCCTTAATTATGAGTAAATATTAATTCAACATTAGAAGGTAATAGATATTTTTTAAGGTGTAATAACTTTTCAGAAGTTATTTTATATTAAGATAACATATGAAATATGTTACATATTTAACTTATAATCATAAAAATAAAATTATGATTCGAAGAACAGATGGATTACAAAGAATTATTTAAAAATAAACAAGTTTTTGATTTCTTATACTTCTATACACAAAATAATAATTATATCAGTCAATGCACTTAAGAGAATAAATACATATATATACATTGGTACCTTATACATGTATGTGTGTATCAACTTCCTGTGCGGAAGTTCTTCTATACCTATACTAGTTGTACTCATATCCTATAACCGGCATTACCTATAGACTTTTTCCCACACAGAACAAGTTCATTTGTGTTTCCGGACCGACGAGCACATCACACAGATGCACATATCCATCGGGTTGACGTTTGGGCTTATAATGAAACCAGTTTAGCTACACAAACATAATAAACTCATAGCAAAAAATACTCAAATTTCAATATTTTGTTACATTATAAAAAACATGCTGATTAAATCCTCTACCATCCCTATTGAATCGACGGCACACAACAGGTATAACAAAATATCAAATGTTTCAATAACCTATACTGTAACATATACCAATAGTCTCTTCAAGTTATGGAAATTAATATAAACCAACTTATTCAACACAATACACATACAAAATTATAAATCAAACAGTAGTAAGGTTTCATTTCATTCTTGCCTATCATCTTATTTCTGAGGTAGAACATCAATATAATATGATTTAAATATAATCTAAGCATAATTTTATCGATGTGCTTTTTGTGTACAAACTTTTAAATAATTAAGCCAATTTCCCGGGGTTGTTACAAAATATTTTATTAAATGCACCACAAGTCAACACTAGAAATTATCGTGCTTTCTTACCAAAGCTCAATTATGTATCTTTTTCCGAGAAGTTAAATCTATCGTATCTTAAATTCTTGTAATAGTTTTAATTTTTATAATTAATAAGAAAAAATATAAATGTTGTACTCCAAGTGTATCGTAAATTTTCTTTATTTTATTTCATATTACGCATATTGTTCATGTATTTTCGATGCTATAATATGCAGTACTCGATGAGATTCCATAACAATGGCCGAATGATTTTTACTTAAACTTACTTTACTTTAACTTCACTATATTACCTCAATAAAATCTTATCAGTGACCACTTTCCTATATTCTGTGATACCTATAGCTAAGACATAATTTACTTTTATTATATATACATATATATATAATAAGTATATATGGTAGACTATTATTATTGTAGATACGAGTATAACGTTTTCATATTATATGAATATAAATACTCAAAATATACCTATAAAAAATATAAAAACATATTTTACCCAACTCATACTGTGAGATCAGAGACAAATACTCATTAATTTATAATTTATATATCAACTTTTCCATTCTATTGATATCCTATGAATGTTGGCCTAGTAAAGACGTATAGTTCGATGTGTCACATGTTAATTTTTTTGGTAAAAAAATTAATCGATAAAAATAGAATTGGTAAGTCTACCGGTAAATTTACCTGACTTACATCTCGTTATTTCACACGACAGCTACATATTTATATTAGTCAAATGACACGCTCTACTTAACGAACAAGATTTTGTAAGGTATAGGTAAAAAGAAAGTGAACTGAATATGAATGACAATAAAAGTAATGGAAAGAAAACTATATATTAAGCTGTCATTTTCTTATACTTAAACTATTATCTTTTGTAACTATAATTAAAAATGTATTTAAGTTAAGTATTTATATGAAAATGATACAGTAATTATAATTATTAATTAAAATTAATATTCACGGAATTTTTATAGTCACAATAGTTTTATCATCACATCTAAAATTCCCATCTAACTAGATTTTTTTTTTTTAATTGTAAAATTCAAAGATAATTGAAGTGCTGGTTTAAATTGTTTAAATTTAATATTAATATCTTCTGCATAATATAATATCACGTATTACGAGAAAATCATTCATGTATTAATACTTTTTCTAATATTTTAGGCAAAATAAAAATTAATTAATAATAGGTAATACATTTATAATACCAAACTTAATTACTCTAAATTAAACGTTAATAAAATTAAAAATCTATAGACATAACATTATTCCAATTGAAAAATTAACACTTAAACATTAATTTATATTAGAAATAATACTAAATTGTTTTTTTTCTTAAAGAAAATTATATAATTTTAATTTTGGATTTACAATTGAAATATTTGACTTAGGCATATAAATAATTTTATATATTTTTAAACAATGATAGTTAGGTACTTATCATGTTAAATTAAAAAATATCTCTAGACTAATTAAAAGACACGTACATTACTTATTAGTTAATACACATTTGTAATATTACTATAAACATCATCCAATAAAAAATAAAATATTTCGATTCTCGTTCAATAAAAAAATTATATCTAATAAATTAAATTTATGTATAGCATTTTATTTATGTAATACTACCTACTAACTTTTGTTTTTTATGATTGAACCAGTGGTGGATCCAAGATTATTTTTATGGGGGGGGGGGGGGGGGTTGAAAAATGTTTTCTTTGGCCCTTGGAATATTTTTTATAACATTGCAGTTGGTGACTGATCAAGGGTTTTTACATTTTAATGCAGTGGTGCACATTTAAAAATGAAATTTATCGAATATATAATATTAGTACCATAATAGTAAATATGTATAATATATCGAAAATATATTATATTAATTATCATATTATATAATATAATAATAATTATATTATATTAATCGGAATATCAAAGAGGAGTAAAAATAAAAATATATAAAACCTATACGTGCGCCGACATCATAATAATCGGCTGATAACAATTTAATTAAATTTAAAATTTAAAAACTTTTAATTTAATTGTAAAATTATATTTAAGTGTATAAAATAATTGAACTAAGATAATAGTCAGTAGTATAATACATTAATTTAAATCTATGACCGCTTACTTCTTGTACGAATAAAAAGAAAATTTATATACCATGACCACTTACTTCTTGTACGAATAAATAACTTTTTTCGAAAAAAAAATCTTTTTCTTAATTCATAAAATTATTGATTTTTAATATATATATTTCGTGATTTGGGGGGGGGTTGCATACGATCTATATTTACGGCTTGATATAATGTGACAAGAGTTATAAAATAATTAAATGCTTTTCGTTTTTATTAAACACGTCATTATGAAGTTTTCAACATAAAAAAAAAAAAAATAAGAAACCTATAATTTCCTAAGTAATAAAAATTAATATCCTTAATGGAATTCTAAATCATCAATGTTAAACCATTGATTATAACATAATTAATTAGTATTAATTAAATTGATAAATACATGTAAGACTCCTTGTAATACCATCATACAACATAGGTTAGTCGTAGGTAAGTTAGGTAATACGTTAGACAGAAAATAAATCACAAATGAAATCAACAAATTGTGCTTAAGTTGAATTTACACTATTTTCTAATGCGAGTTGTACATAATATTGAATAATAAAAATCATAGGAAAATATATTTAGATTACAATAAATTCCAAATAATAAAGCATACTATTATGAAATGTTAGGAATTACTTTCACAGGAACCAAGACAATTAATTTGATTACCGTAAACTGTCTTTTATTAGTAACCATCACTTTGGGACCTAAGCAGATTTTCATTTGAATCAGTCGGTCAGATTTCACTTGGGTAAAATTATATAAACAATTTGATTAAGGAATAAAATATTGATAAACTATTATTAACATATTCAGTGACGTATTTACAGTAGCGAGGTGCCAGATCCTTCCCAGAGCAAAACAAATAAAACAGATATATGTTCCTGCAGCATAATTAATTAATAAGTATAGAATATAATTAGTATGTAATGTTATTATTACAACGGTTTCCAGGTTACCGCTAAATATAAAGCGCGATAAAGTCAATAGATATTAGCATTGATTATATATGACTATAATATAGTATTATATAATCAATGGTATTAGGTACTCTTAACTTCGAAATATAAACTATCACACAGATAAACTATCACAGACAACTGGAATTTATAAAAATTTTATTTTATTATGAAGTGCAAATTCTAATATTATATATAAATTTAACTATAAGAGTATGTAGTTAACTGTACCCCCTTCAAAAACTGTATAGGACGTAACATATTACAAGCTATAATAGTTTATATTAATCATGTATAAGCTATAGAAATATAATTTAGAAAAATTGTAGAATTTCCAGAAAAATTTTAAAATACGCCACTGGACATATTATGAACAGTTTCTCAAAATCACTAAAAAATGATAACACACCTACGATCATGTTCACGAACAAAACTGAAATATCAATTAATATTCTTAAATGTACGATTTAAAACATTTTTCTACACAATAGAACGAATAAAAATGGGTCTAGAACCAACAGTATTACTTTCGATATCGTCGTAAGAAACGAGTGTTTGATTTAACCGACAACCACAGGGGTCTACACCTGACGCCTATTATTAATCCATTGGTATTGATAAAAAAAATAAACTAGAAAAAAATCGTATTTTTAAAAACAAGTACCGGTACACATATGTACAATACAAATTAAAATGGTGATTTTTGTGAACTTGGGGTACCAAAAAAAAACCTGTTATGATTTAATCTGGCCTCCGGGGACAATAGCTTTTATTTTATTATTCTTTCTCATACCTAGTGGTTATTTACCAGTCCAATGTTAATGTTGTTTTGTTGATCAAACGAACTGGTTGCCGCCACTCAACAGCAAGAATCGTGACCTAATAATCCTATTTTACTTTTAAACCAATTCGACTACTCGATACAAATTCTTATCAGCTCTACTGTCACTAAATTATTTTTACTTTTCATTTTTACATTTTCAAATAAGTATCAATATTCACAATTTATAAATGCATTATTAATCTCACTAATAGAACCTTAACTATTAATTAAATATATTATAATTTATTAAGACAGGTATTCCAATTACACATCTCCAACCTAGAAGAAAACATACTCCCGAGCCTTTAATTAAGAAAAAAAATACATACATATATATATATATATATATATATATATATATATATATATATATACATATACATGAGACAATAGCACAGGTAGGCGTTTATAAAAAAACAATAAACGTTAAGCAACAACTTCTAAAAAAAACCTATTGTTTGTTAATATTTATATCCCAGTTGGAATTATATAGGGGAGAAAATGATGAAAGCATACACAGAACACCAAATTGTGAAGAATAAGATCAGGATAAATATGGTTGAATTTTTTATACATATACCTACCCGTATCTGACAAGGTAGATTAACCTGGCAGGTAGATACCATTATATTTTACGTTTTATGGCCTACAAGCAGTTCCTACAATCAAGTATTAAAAAGGTTAACCATCTAGGGTTGTTCGGATTTGATTTTTATCGGGTTATAACTTAACATCATTCTTATTCAAAGCAGATGTCTAACCCTCTTTATTCTGAAAATATACAGAACCAAGATTCTAACCACTCTATAAAATACATTTCATATGGCGACGACAACCCTAAAACCAGTTGTTATTTCAATAATTTATTTTGAAATATAAGAAAATTATTAATTACTCTTCAAAATTAATTTGAATTTTAAAAATACCAACAAAATAAAATCTTTATAAACAATTTTTTAAATAATAATTTTCATAAAATTACAATATTAATTATATTACCTATATCTCATACATATAAAAAATAAATAAATACAAAAATTCATGAAATAACTTTGATTATTTCAAATTTAAATTATGCACAAAACATCATTGTAAAAAATAGTGACTTAATTAATAAATATCCAAATAATAGACAGTCCCCGATGGTCAATAATATATACGAAATAAACGGATTTGCATTTAACATTTAAATCTTCATAAAATAGAATACCTTCTTTCACTACAAATTATATAAATAAATTCACTACAATAAAATATAGAAAATAATAAAATACTATTATATTATTTTCTCGTTTTTTTATTCAATCGATAAATATTTTTAAACATTCGGGAATTGCTCCACTTTTATCAGATCGATTTCTAAGATAGATTACAGAATATAATATTAAAAAGGTTTTCTATACTACTCACCTGTTTCAAAACTCAATGACGTACGATATTATTTTTACAAAGAAAAATTGGTAAAATTGTAATTATAATATTAAATTAACAAGACATTATTATAATTTTAGCCAAAATCAATAATAAATCGAATTCCTTATACGTCTCGTGTAATATAAACAACTATGATAAAATTTAACTAAAATACAGAATATTTTAAAGATAAGTAATTATTATGTAACTATTTTTTATACAATATATTTCCTATCCTTTTTTCTATGAAGATTTGAAGAGACTTAAAATTCTAGCATACTATTATAATAAATTAATTAAAAGGATACCGAAAACAACTATCTTCTAAGTATTGATAAACTTGAAGAAGTATTTTATCAATACTCAGAAACTAAGTACTTTACATGATGAAGTACTTGTACCACACTGGTATCATATATTCTAACTTAATTTCACTCATTTATCATTGAATTTCTCGGATAAAATTCGGTATGATAATCTACGAAACATGATTAGTACGAATTAAATGTATTAATTTTGCTAAAAGTAAAATCAATCAACAATTAAGAAAGAAAAAAAAATGTTAGTCGTAAAATGTCTTTTAAATAATGTCAACTGCGATTTTACGGATTGCTAAAAGTAATAACTCGGTTTACGAATTGTTAACTCCAAACAACTTTAAATAATCTACATAAACGTTTACATACACGAGTAGTAATCTAAACTTTGTATTTCAATAATATAACACAATGCAAACAGTACTGACCTGGTTGGACAATTTAACTTAAAATTTTATCTCGGTTTCCCGGCCAACTGGAAATCAATATTTGGGCGTAATAAGCGGTGCACCGCCAAGTGTATTGCCGATTTCGCCGTACCCTGTC
The DNA here is from genome assembly GCA_034509805.1 of Sipha maydis. Taxonomy (NCBI): domain Eukaryota; kingdom Metazoa; phylum Arthropoda; class Insecta; order Hemiptera; family Aphididae; genus Sipha; species Sipha maydis. The sequence continues at coordinate 268,560 of JASXSY010001936.1, read as the reverse complement.
CACTCGTATGATACCTCAAAACGGAAAAATTGTCGTGTACCGTGGGCAAAAACGAACGGGTATCGTGAACACTGCGGTCTTGTTTTTTTTCGGAATATTTCAAAAAAACGACGAGCGCGAGCGAGCGGGAAACACGCAAAAATATTAGTGTCACGGGGCTCGAGAACGACTGATCACGAGAACGTTAGCGACCAAGTTAACACGCAACGCATGTGTGTGCGAGGCGATTACCAACACGCGAAATAAAACGACTTCCGAGCGCAGCAACAGTTGCACAGTGGTGCCACGTGCGACGACGGAAAATGTTCGACGGCGAGGGCCGTATAATAGTAGTAGTAGTAGTAGTAGTAGTAATACGCGATGATAATAATAATATGTAGGTCAGTCGCAGAATGGGTTTTGCGTCGAGACGCGACCGGATGGAAAGAACCAACGTAGATACATGTTAAGTGTATTTTCACGTGCCGAGATAATTTGTATTATACTTTCTGACCTTATACACTACCTTGCATTAGAGAGTCTATAATAATATCGTTTATAGACTCTCTGTACCTATATAAGGTATAATAATAATATTATAATGTACATTATTACGCTGTACAATGTACGACTCGTCGTGGCCCGTGGCTAAGACAGGTAAATTGCAAATACAAGCACTCCTATCCGTAGGCATATTTTTTAAAGGGTATAACACACTTCATACGTTTTCGTGCGTGTAAACACATATATATTTTAATTGTCAGATAGTGTATTCTGAATACAGTATTCATTAATCATCATGATTTATAAATAATAAGACATTAAAACTATCGGCCATACTTGCACAGGCCTTGAAGTGCTTTAGTAAATGTATTCTTTAGGACTTTACTACCCATACATGAACTTGCATCTTTAAAGTCCATTTATTATGACGCGCGAACATACCAAATATATGATTGTTATCAATTTATTGCATTCGATTTACTATTTCAATAGTTTAAATGAATTTCAAAACAGGTACATATATTAAAATTATTATCTGTTCGATATTGGGGTTTTTAATTTTATTAATAAATATACCAATATACAAATACATCAAAATATTTAATATGTTTATGCAAGGAAAATACAAAAAGTAAATTATTTTAAAAAAATTACAATTTAATTATCTAATTTAAATAATTAGAATTGTGTTTTTTATTTTATTTAGATTTAGACATATAATGTCTAATACCAAAATTATTCGAATAATAATAGAATGAGGATACAAATAATTAAGAGGCCGGATTTAAGTACAAGCTTTATAGGCTACAGCCTATGGGCCCGCATTACAACATTGACCTCACCATACATCATACATTTTAAAACAAATAAATTATGAAGATATTATAAGTAATTTAATCAATACAAAGTTAAGACGTAAACCGACAAAATTTTAAACCTTTAACCTAATTATTATTTATTAACCTATATTATTTATTATGTTGTTAATTTAATTACTACCGTTGCAATATAATTAAATAGTGTTGAATACCTCAACTACTATGTAGTAATTAAATCTACACTTTGATAGTTTATGTGCGTTGATGTCATTTTTTTATATTATGTTATATATATTTTGTATATTTTGTATATTTTGTATATTATTTTATTATTTTGTTTCTACCGTTAGTGCAATTCTGTACATCTTAAATCCATAGTTCTAACTTTATATATCTTTTGTGATCAAATTTAAAATATGTTAAAAAATATTTAATTCTATACACCTAAGTTTAGATGACGATATCAGGAAAACTTTATAATTATTATAAATAAATAAAAAAAAATTTCATTTTTTTAAGGCAAAAAACTATAAGTTATAAATTTACACTACACTAGAATTTAGGAAGAAAATTATTTGAAAATGTTTTAGGGGTAGATTAAACCGTTCTTTTTGAGGTATATGTATATGAATTACAATATCTTTCTCGTAGACACAAATAGTATTTGAAAGTGGGGAGTGGGTAGTGCTGAAGGATTATTCTAAACTCCCATATGATTTCTATAGTAAGAGCATAATTAATTTAGGAGAAGGGATTAGCCCTTTAAATTTTGATAAATATACAAAATTTTATATTTTAGAAGGGACTTAGTCTCGATTTGCATATGTCCTTCCTATTTCCTAAAAACTCTCTAGTAAGGCCCACATATGGTACAATTACAGATGCACTACAATTGAACCTAAAAACCTAAAGGCCTACTGATCGTAAATTCGGCCCTGAATTCCAATTTTTATCCTCGTTCCTCAAATTTTTTTACTATTGTAACGTATTTGAAACTTGAAAGTTACTGTTTGTGTGTAGATCAGACATAAATAAATATTTAATTAATAGTTATAAATAATGATGGTAAATTGGAAAATTAATCTACCTGCATCACTAACTTTACAAATCATTGATGTGCCTACTATGTACAATCATTGATTACACAGAACGAAAAACCTCATTAAAATTTAAAAAATATCAGTTAAATCAACAAAAGCATTGTTAACATAGGACCAACGAACTGTATTAACGAAATAACGTAATTATATCATAGAATTATTAATAAAATTATTATTATTAATGAAATTGTATTTTTATTTCTCTGATATCCAAAAAAGTTGTAGGCTCTATAAAAAGAGTCAGAGTAATTGACAATGTTGGAGAAGATAAATAAAAAATTATCTAGATAAAGATAAAAGATAAAAGGTAAAAAATTATCTAGATGAAGATAAAAATAAAAAAAGATCCGGATGGGCCTCGCTCTGCTGTACAGTTAGGGGTGGAGTGCACCTCGCTTATAGGATAGGTCATTATTATAATGGATTTGTTAAATTTGAATGCAATGATAGATATCATTGTATACGAATAACGATTCTGAACGGAGTTCATATGTTAGTCTAGAATATAATACAATGTTATTTATAAATATTATATAAGTATATTTTATTTTTAAACGAAAAATTTAGAAAAACCGAAAATTTAAATTGTCTATAAATAAGTCAAAATATGTCAAAATACTTTGAAATTTTAACCATGTATAGAAAACGTCAATATAAAGATTTAATGATAATTTCAAGTTGTTGCGGTTTTTCGTTTTTGAGTTAGGGCATTTTAAAAAAACCGATATCATTTGTCAGTCTAGAACATTCTACATTATATTATATTTTACATGTAATTTTATGTCAATATTCGATGTTCAAACGCTTATAAAAAAAAATTGTGCCTATGGATTTTAATAATTTTTGAATGACATTAAGAACTACTTCTGTGGAATCTTCGATTAAATTTTCAAGTATTTTGTAGAAGCCAAATTTTTTTTATCACCGATTATAAAAATAAAATGTAAAAAAATCGAATATTTTAAATGACTATAAGTGGCTTAAAAATCAATATAATATTTTGAAAAAAATATTGCATAAAAGAAATACCAATCTTAACAGCTGGTAGAAATTTCAAAAATCTGCGACTTATACTTTTTGAATTATAACAAATATTTAAAATCGTCTGAGAATAAATCGCTATTTTATGCAATTTCGTAAATATTTAAATTTCAAACAGTCATACAATTTTTTCCTCTTAGTCCGGTAGAAATTTTTTTAAAGATTTTTGAAGAGTAGCTCATAGATAACCTAGTGTTAAAATTTTGAACCTTAAGTATGAACAAAAAAAATTTTATGAATTTTTATCTACAAAATAACATGCAAATTATCGTGATTTTTACATATTTCGTATAAATTGTAACTTTGAGCACTTATAAAAAATAATTGTGACTTACGATTTTAGATTTTTTTTTATCAGTTAAGGAACAACTTATAAGAAACCTTGTATTAAATTTTCAAGATTTTCTAGGCAGCCAAAAAAATTTTATCGTTATTTAAAAAAAAAATACTTAAAAATATTGAAAATTTCAATTGTCTATAAATAGCTTAATAAAAGTCAAAATACTTTGAAAATTTAATGGTGTATAGAGAACGCTTATCTAAACATTTGGTGAAAATTTCAAGTATTTACATCGATTAGTTTTTGAGTTATAGCAAAATAAAAAATTTGATTATGTCAAAAACTGGTTTTGCGTAAAAACTCCCGTTTTTCCCAAATTTTTTTATGGTTTTTCCCGTCGCATTTAAAAAATATTGGAAATTTTTAACTTTTGACCCCCCAAAGTACCAAATAGATTCACTTTCCTTTCAGAAAAGTTGCTACATAAGGCAATCGAAGCATTTTTACTGCCCCAAAACGTGTCGACAGACACAAAAAAAAAAAAAAAAAAAAAAAAAAAAAAAAAAAACACACATCATTGTAAAATCAATACATTCTTCACTCCGTTCAGAATCTAAAATAAAAATGTATCTAGATAAAGATAAAATATAAATGAATTTTTATCTAGATAAAAAAAAAAAGATAATTTATTTTATTATTTTAACCCATCATTAATTTTATGAAAAAAACTAAGTTAATGATTTTATTTTAGACTAACAGCCATAAATTACATTTGAATTGATAAAACTATAAAATAAAATAATATTAAAAATTTAAACAAAATTATAAACTATTATAAATATTATAATTATGTTATTATTATATATAATAAAAAAACTGCATAGGTTGTGCAATTTGTGCTATATCTTGTCACGTATACAGTTATATTAGGTATTTATACATCATCAAAGAAATTATGATTATTTTTAAAAAAAAAAGAGGAAATTTATATATGAATACTATTTATATATTTAAGTATTGTTTTTAGTTATACTTATACATTTATTGTATATTTTATTTAATATATATATTTAGTATATGTCCAACTTTGTTACCCGTAACAATAAAATTTCCCCATGTGTTCAAATACGATAACGATAAACATTCGATAGTGCACAGTTGTATTATTTATTAATAGGAAAGTATCCAGACATATTATATAATATTATTATGTTGACAATAATATATGGCACCAAAATTTAAACTTGTCAAATTTCTATTTTCAAGAAAAAAAAAATGAAAAATAGCTTTAAGCCGAATAAATCAAACAATTAAATTCTAAGGATATCATTTGATAATTAGATTAATTTTTGTTTAAATTATACAAAAATATTTCGAGTAGGTACTAAACTAATGAAATATATGCAATTTTACAGATAAATTTATCTAGATAAAAATGTTAAGATAAATTAAATTTTCATCTAAAATAATTATTTAGATGACTTACCATTATTTATCTAGATAAGATAAAAGATAACTAAATATTTATCTAGATTAATTCCAACACTGGTAATTGATCAGATTTATTCGGTAAAACCTAATAATATTTTTCCGGTATTGCATTCTAATTATTCCACCAATCATTATCACTATTTCTATTCACCGTAATGTATTCTAATTACTACTACTATTGTTTTCAATGACGAGAAATAATTATACATCAACAGCTTATCTGCATTAACTATATTATTTATGTATATTTAATAATAATATAATATTAATAATATATTATATATATATTATATTATATTATATATTAACTAGCTTCTGTGTGCCTCGCTGAGGGTGTAATTCGCTTAATTATTATTAATAGAAATATTAATTAATTAATAATAATTTCTTATTAATAAGTCAAAACATTTTTATGTAGAACTACAATATACCACGGTTACAAATCGTGTGATAATTACTACTTTTGATAACACGTACGGGTGGAAAACTGAGACGCCTTCGGCGTCAACAGCGTTCTATTTGGAGAAGAAACGGGTATTTATAACCAAGCTCTTGGGTACAATACTACTACACTAAGTATTTGATTAAGTATTATTTGATTTCATTAAGTATTTGATTTATTTAATTTTTCCAGATTCTACACCTCAAAATTTGTTTATAAGGAATTTGACTAAAATTAAAAGTCGTGCATTTATGGAACCTCATAAATTGCCGAGAGTTTTAGATCTTTAATTTCAATGATCTAATTTTATTGGACTTATGTTCTTGCAAATACTAGGTATCCATTCCTACTTCTAGCGTTGTTAAAAACATGACTTCTTCAAAACATTGAATTTTCCAACCCTTAATATTCGTAATATTCGTATTAATTCTCTTCAAATTTGGAAATTAATATAAGTTACAATCGTTACTAATCATTCATTTTTCAACTAAGTTAATTTGTAAATAAAAATATTTGTAATGAATTAATCAATCAGTGATGATTTTGCCATGGGGGGGGGGGGGTTGATTTTTTTTAACATTAAAATAAAATATAATTTAAGATATATATGGTTATGCCAAATATGAGTTTCCTCAGTAATGGCAAATACAAACTTTATTTATAAAGAAATAATTACAATATTATTATGAAATTATGAAATCTAATTTTTATATTTGTTAATTCGTCCAGTATTTCGTTTACCATTAAATGTAGAACACCGCGATGGACAAATTAAAACAAGATTTAATACATTATACAATATACTTATATAATATATAATATATTATATAAATTGTTATGACTATTGGGAAAAATGTTATGAGGGAAATCTATCCCCCTCATTTCTCACATTTGACCGCCATTGTAACCAATTAAAACCAACAATTTTACCATATAATATAATTAATTTTACGTATTGAGTTTATCATTAGATAGCTCAATCGAAGAGATGATATAGAAATTTTGAGATAAATGCTCTTGTATTTAGCAACCGGCACGCTAAAGTCCCAAGAGCAGTGGCGCCGAAGTCCATGTAGAGGTCGGGCCGTGGCCCGACCTCTTTTTTGAAAAATATGGCTGGTAGTTCAAAATGTGGCTGGTACGTCAAAATGTGGCTAGTAGGCCACATTATACTCACACCATAATTGTGTTATAAGTAAATGTATAGCGTTATGAAAATATTTAAGGTATTGAGGCCGCGAAGTTTTGAAATTACCCGACCACATTTTACAAACTTCGGCGCCACTGCCCAAGAGTATGAATTTGACTTTAGTAAATGTGGAAAAATGAAAAATGACTTACCACGAAGAATCTGTGCCGCGGTCTACCACAAGGGCGTGCCCAAGGGGGGAGCTAACGGGCTTAAGCCTCCCCAAAAATAGTTGGTAATATTATTGTGTTGTGTTATACAAATAATTGTGTTTAATAACGCTTGATTATGGGATGCATTCTGCCTTCTGCGTATTGTGTAATGTCGTATTGCCGTTATCAGTAAGCCGAGGAATCATTCAGCGTTCGTTTAAAAATAGATATGAGAGAATATCCCATAATAAACTTCAACAAAATTTTCAATGATAAATCGACAATACAATATACCGTGTGTTCCTAATTTCATCACATAATCCAGCGGCTTATCCAGCGGATTGATTAGAGTTTAGGAACACCTTTTTGGGGCATTGCGTTGGAACAAGTTGGTTAATACGTTTGACCGTCACCGACCGCTATAATGTTATCATAATATCAATTATCATTAATAATATTCAAGCAAGATTATCGATTTTGTATAATTTTTTTTTAATTTTAAAGTTTAAACATTTATTTAAATTATAAAAAAATGGATAATACTTTATAAAATGTATTTTGTTATTTGGTTTAAACCACCTTAGGTGTTTAAATAAATCTTTGGATTCCAAAAAAAAAAAAATTGCTAGTTCAGTAAAATTTAAAAACATCATCAAAAGTGCGTATAAGAAATTGTATGATGATTACAAGTTTATATGATGACATTGACTTTAAATGTCAAACATTAAACACATGGTGTTTATATCAAAGTGTTATATGTAAACATTTTCATCATGTATTAAGTTCAATTTAAAATCATCCATTTTGATGATTTCAAGTTTGATCCTTCAGTTTACGTTGATTACGACAAAACTCAAAAAACTTATGAATGTTATGATAAATGACAACTTCAATGACGCTAGTTTTGGCGCGAAGAATAGTTATCAAATCCATCGGGTTTCATTTCAGTCCATCCGTATAATAACCGATTGCTGATAAATCAATCGGCTTGATTACCTCCCCTCCAATGGATTGGCCATCAGCTGAAATTAAGAACGGTCAAATCCAGCGGCTGACTAATCTGATGAGTTTAGGAACACACGGATAATAATATAGTCATTTACGATTACACTTTTATCGACGAAATTTCGTTCATTAATTGTAGCACGCCAGGCATCATAGTGACAACATTTAATCAGTATTGTCGACTGTCGTACAATCGTTCAAGTGTACGACGTGTCGTTGGTTATTTGCGTTAAGTTAATTTTTTTTGTTAATTCTAATAAGTGGATTGCAATACAATGAATCAGAAACGAAGTCGTTCTGGTTCACTGTTTAATTATTTCAAAGTGGAGTCAAACACCACACCAAATATTGAACTACCAGAATCAAAAAATCAAAAACCACCAATCGCAGCAAAAAATTCATCAACAATAAATAACACTGCTACAGCTATACCAAATGAATCTTATATCCAACTAAATGACGGTAATAACATAGTACTAAAATTTGATATATCTTATATGTTAACAAAAAATTAAGTAATCATGAAAAAATAAACATTATTCAAAATATGTGGGTCCCCGATAATAGTTATATTTTTAAAACTCAGCAAATAGGTAGGTTTACAAAACAGAAAATTTTGGTTGACAAAATATAAATGGTTGGAGTATTCTAAATTAAAAAAATAGTGTCTATTGTAAGACGTGTGTCTTAATTGCTCCTTCATATGCTGGTAAGTGTTCTTCTCAGGCACTTAATCAATTAGTTAAGACAGGATATAATAATTGGAAAAATGCTTTAGAACGATTCGAAAAATATTCATTTTTAAATTATCATAAAGATGCTAGTTTAAAATATGATACTTTTATTGAAATAATGAGTGGAAAATTGTTACCAATCGATAAAAAAATTGACAAAGATTCACAAAAACAAGCCTTAGATAATCAGGAGAAACTTAAACCAATTATTAAAACAGTAATTTTATGTGTGCGTCAAAATTTGTCGTTAAGATCTCATCGAGATTATGGCGTTTTTAGTACAAAAAAAGAGCCCGTGGAAAACGAAGGAAATTTTCGTGCCTTATTGAGGGCTAGAATTGAATCAGGTGATGAAAGTTTAAAAAAGCATTTTGAAACTTGTGGTAAAAATGCTACTTATATAAGCTGGAATATACAAAATCAAATTATTGAAGCGTGTGATGAAATTATTATTAAAAAATTAGTTACTAAAATTAATAAAGCTACATTTTTTTCTGTCTTGGCTGATGAAACCACAGACGTATCAACCGTAGAACAATTTTCTTTATGTGTGCGATTTGTTGAATTGATGAGCAATAATGAGTATAAAATTAATGAACAATTTTTAAAATTTGTTCCTGTGCAATCTTACTACAGGTCAATGCCTAGCCGATGTTATTTTATGTTATTTAAACTTTTTACGTGGCCAAGGCTATGATGGCGCTTCTTCTATGAGCGGTCAATTTAAAGGCGTACAGGCACTTATTGCGAATATCCAACAGCAATATACGTACATTGCGTTTCACATAGTTTAAACTTATGCCTTGTTTACACGTGACGAGTACTCGGCCGTGTCACTCGTTATGTTGCTCGGTCTAGTACCGGAATTGACCGAGTGAAGCGTTTACATGCATTGTATTTGTTTGACCGAGTGACTTCCCCACTACCAAGATTTTACTGTACTCGGCGTGTCTACACCGAAATTGTTCAACATTCATCCTCATAAATGATCTATATTCGTTAACATCTTCACTCGCTAGCTCTCTAAGAAGTCCAACAGAAGCACCGTGTGTGCCTCGACGTAAGATCCATTTTCTGGTCCAAATCCGCTTCCTCTTTTCTGTACTTTTCTGTAACTCATCTTCCAATAATTCTATCATCATCGGATAGATTTGATTTACGTAATCTTTGAAAAATCGATTTATTTTACGATGACGATTCATACTAAATAAATATTTTTGATGAAAAAAATACAACTACAGGTTAAGACGCCACAAACATAGGCAATATTTACAACTATGCTGTGTACTGAACTACTCGTTACACGACACTCGGCTAGCGGTTTAGACACGCCGAGTACCATACATCTTGGTAGTGGGGGTAGTCACTCGGCCCAATGAATAGAAACTGTTTCTATTCACTCGCCCGCTTATTTTACTCGTCAGATTACTAGGCCGAGTACTGGTTCCATGAGTTCACACGGGGCAGTGCTCGGCCGAGTTGACTCTCTCGGCCGACTACTCGTCACGTGTAAACAAGGCATTAGCTTTATCAAATGCAGCTGAAGTAGTTCCAATTAGAAATGCTTTTGGTATTCTTGAAAAAATATATACATTTTTTAATACTCCGAAACGTCAAGATATCCTTCAACATAATATTGAAACATCGACATATAAGTCAAATAAAACGAAATTAAAGCAACTTTGTCCAACGAGATGGGTCGAACGTCATGATTCTGTTATTATATTGAAACAAATGCTGTTGCCTGTAGTTGCAGCTTTAGAAGAAATACAGTCATGGAGTTGTAAAGACTCATCGTCTAATGCGTTTTTACTGTTATGTGGAATTCGACAATCAAGTTTTATAATATCTCTATTGTGTGCAGAAAAACTGTTAAGTTATACTTTGCCAATCAGTAAAATTCTTCAATCGACCAATTTTGATATTTCGGAGGCTTTAAATAACGTAGATAGTGTAATATCTGTTCTTCAAAACATACGAACTAATGTTGAAAACGAATTTAAAATTATTTTCAACGAAGCTTGCGAAATTGCTGATGCCTTAGAAATAACAATTGCTATGTCTAGATTAACAAAAAATCAAACCAAATGGTGTAATGTGCCCTCAGAAAATGAAGAAGAATATTATAGAAGTGCCATTTTCATTCCATGGCTAGATTCCTTTATTAATAGTATATCTGAACGATTTTTAAAGCACAAAGATGTGATTAAAAGTTTTAAGTGCCTTTTACCAACTGGACATATTCCTAATCAAACAGAAAAATCACAGTATTCAAAACTATTAGAATTTTACAAAAATGATATACCACAAAATGGAGTTAATGCTGAGTTCGATTTATGTTACCAAAAATTCCGATACCAAAATCATTCATTACCACATAATGCGATCGATGCATTAAACTTGTAATGATATTCTATTTCAAACTACATTTATACTTTTAAAAATATTCTCAACATTGCCTGTTTCAACTAGTACAAAGGAAAGAGAAATACAATGAGTCAGAATCGGCTGAATAGATTAGCTATGCTTCATACTCACAGAGAAATCGATGTTCAACCTTCAGAAGTATTATCAATATTAGAAAAAAAAGAACCAAGACGACTTAACTTTATAGTTTAAAATTAAAAGGTAAAATTTATGAAAAATAATCAATATATTAGTTATAATATAATAAATTAATAATAATATTTTACAGGAATAACTTCACCGTAACGGCACGCGGCATGACTAAATCAAAACTGTGCAAAAAATTATATCATATTGTGAATTTCATAAAAAAAAGTGACGTAAAAATCGTGCACAAGCGTGTTTTCCGATTTTTGTACATATTTAAAAATAAATACTATAACTATTAAAAGATAATTTTATTTAGCCCCCCCCCCAAAAAAAAAATCCTGGGTGCGCCCCTGGTCTACCAGGTTGATAAAAACAAAAATAATTTTTATATAAATTAGTCATTTATCATTTGTGATATATTGAATTGAATTAATTGTTTTAATTTAAACGAGTTCGCCGAATATTTTGATTACGTCCAAAAATTGAAATTTCTTGAAACCTCTAGTTACGAGAGTATAAAATCGTCATTTTATTTAGTAGACGATCCAATACGAAAATATGTTCAATTAGTACGCCGAATAAATGAACATTTTTATTACAATTCATCTAATTACTTATGATTAAGGCAGAAGATTTGTAGCTCTAAAAAAACTCTAAATATGCAAGCACTTATGCACTTAAAAATTTGTTCAGCCTTTTTATTTAAAAGAATTTATAAAATAAATAAGTGTTTAAAACAAGTCAAAACAATTACATAATTTAAATATATTATATACCATAGCCAAATAAACAAAATACATTTTACTTAATTTTCTTAATATTTTGTAAAAAAACGACGTTAGATCACTATCGCTTCTAGGAAAAATGTGTGCTTGCAGACAGTCAAAAACCATATTATACGGCAAAAATTAAAAATTAATACATTTGTATGCAAACATTTTGACTGTATTGTTTGAAATAAAAATGTCACTTTGGAAAAAATCGATTTAAGTTAAATATGTCTCAAAAAGTATAAAATAGCGTATAAAAGTGTAAAATATGCCCTAAAAACAAAAAGGACTCAAAATATGCATTTATTTGCAAAATAAAATTTCAAAACTAGCTTTATGAGAACATGAAACGTATTTGTTTCGTACTCTGCTATTTTTGTGACTATGCAAAACAAATATGCAAATGCTTCAAGTCCTCTGCCCTACTTATAATGTATAATTATAGTAAATTAAACTTTCGAGACATTTTACTGAACAAAAATTATTTCATCAACATTTTCGATAAAAACTTTAAAAAACATGAATATTAAAATTTTTATAAACAGCTTAAAAAAATTATTTTTAAATATATACCATAAATATCAAACCATAATATGACCATTTAGTGAAAATTTCTAATTCCTATGATTGTTATTTTTTTAATTGTAACGAAAACAAGTATGCTGTAAACGTTGTCATTTTTTTTATAACTTTTTGTAAATATTAAGAAAACTGTTGAGAAATTCGTAAAATGGCCCCACTTTCAAATTTCATATAAAATCCATTTCCTAGAATGTTGCCTTCGCTGGAAATAGCCTACATGGTCGAACGCGATCAAATAATTTAATATTATATCGCGCGACTGATCGCGTTTAAACGTTACTGGTCGATCGCAGGTTACCACAGAAGTCCGGTGATGCACGTAGGACAAAGTTGCCATATCGTGTTGTGCCACGTTAGATAGTTGGAATTTTCACGTTGAATTCTCCACATAGGAGGCCACAATAGAGTTAAAAAATTTAATTAAATAAAATTACATATGTATGTACGTAACAGTCATAATATATCAAACACGATATAGATCTAAGAAAAATTAAATAACACGCCGACTCTGGTATTGAAATATTGAATACTTCATCGCTCATTCTAGATTACGAATTATATTTCTATACTGGTATATAATATAATATTTACCGATTACATATATTGTCCTTAACCACATGTCTACCCCGAAAAAATACGACAAAATATGGATTCTCGTCACGGCATCACCAATACCGTTCACCAACACTTTTTCCGCACCAAAAAATAAAACATATTGTAGTTGTAGGTATTCATACTAATATTGTATTTCATGTGAAAACATGATACCAATGATGTCACTAAAATATAATATGATTTCTAAAATAGATATCTAGTACCTACATGGCTATTAAACTTAAAATAAAGTATGTAGCTGTAGTTGAGATGATATACAAGAGAAATCACTAGTTACTTCCTAATATGTATAAACCTAGGTAGTTATTTTTATTAAAAAAAATAATAATTTAAGAAAAATAAATGTGTTACTTTAGTGGAAAGAAAAAATTAACTTATTAGTTGTTCCAGTTGCCAAGAGTAGAAAACAAAAAGCAAACGTTAATTTTAATCTAAAGTAACAAAAACATGATTTACGAAAGAATTCCTTTTTTAAAATTCCTTTGCGTTTTGTACTTATACTCAATTATAACAATATTTATCAACTGTTTTAAAAACAAACGACTATGTACTTACTCAGTCTGCATTTTTCCGGTGCAGTATACTAGAATCAGGGACGTGTCTAGGGGGAGGTGGTGTTCAAACCCCAAACATTTGGGATATGATAAACTGCGGCAAAAAAAATTAAGATTATACAATCTGCTATAAAACCGATAAGATACATTATACAAACTGTGGCTATTCATTATGTATACATTCTACAAATAAAGAAAGATGGAATATACGAGTACCTTGCATATAAGTTTCTGATAAGTAATCGCAAAATTGTATTATTAGATTATTAATTGGCACATCTGCAATTAAATCAAAAACAAACGAATCTTCGACTTCATCACATAGGTACACATAGGTAGGTATATATGATTTAGGTACTATAATAAATAGTATATATAGAAGATATGTATATAAAATAAATTGCCGCAGTTTGTATAATGTATCTTATCGATTTTGTCACAGATTGTATAATCTCAACTTTTTTTTGCCGCAGTTTACATATCGACTTTTAGAAAAAGGTTCATTTTTCCGGAGTTTACATGCAGCCAAACATTCTAACGAATTTAGAAAAAAAAATATTGCTTAATATTTTTATAGAATTTAAGTTTAATATTATAAAAATTTACCAGTATTATTTGTATAATCTATTATGAATCTTTCTAGCACTGTTAAATTAATTATTATTAAAACTGTTATCTTGTGAAATAAATACATTTAAAATATGTCGTAGTAAAAATATTGATCCCTCCGAAAAAGAATTCAACACACGCCCCTATTTAAAATTGTCTAGAATGATGATTTCAAGGTGGATAGGTGTAAATTTGACTATCTTAATGGGGGTCTGCATTTTAAAGAGATTTACGGAAGCTTCCCATCTATATCTTGCAAATACAAAAAATGTATAGAATATAACAATATGATCTAAAAAGTATTTATTTAAGAATAACATAAACAATTTTATTTAACAGTGAATAAACATTTTTTTATTTCAACATTATATATTTATGTTTAAAAACAAATAGAAATTATTGCTTAAATCAATCAAAATGAATTACAATAAATCAATTTTTTTTACTTTAATTTTTTTCTTTTAATTTTTTTAATTTTATTCAAAATCGACAGAGTTCGAATACTCAACTTAAAAAATTGTACAAAGTTGAGTACTCGTCTGACTCTATAAATTAATGGACAACTGAATGTATTGATTCTCAGACCACAGCGTACTTAAATTTAAATATTTTCTGCAGAAGTACTATTTACATGGCATCATTTATACAACTATAAGCGTGCCGGAAATATCGAATTCTCTCTCTTTCTTTAAGAACTAATGAAAACATGTGTTTATATTGTATAGATAATACATTCTTTTAAATTTCCATTGTCATTCGAATTTTTCTTTTCTGACCTCCACTCGCTATAAATGACCATCACTATACTTATAGCCATGACTTATCAGACATTATAATATATAATGCGCCGATATAATAACGACATAACTCTGTTTACTCACGGAAGAAAGTCAAAAATGGGCTTCATACCAAAGTCTATTTGTCCTCCATGGAAATATACCATATATTGGAATGAAATATTTTTTTCCGCTTAATGTTATTCACAGTATTTATCATTTTAACTTATACAGCCTGTCATTCTTGTGTTTTATTATTTTTATATATTCATAATTAATTCATTTTACATCACCAGTTAGACTAAAAATCTATGATAATATTATTTAAACATACTAAAATGAAGGTTAGAATATGTTACAAGATTAATATACGTATGTTATTAATGTGTTTTTTCTCCTTGAGTGGAATTATATTCCAAGCACGGTGTAAAGAAGATTTATTTTACCAAATTCTACTGCAGTATTACTGGAGTGTATTTTTAACATAGAATAAGTTCAGTCAATAAAATATGATTAAACTATTTCCTCACACATTATATTATGTTTCGTCAATTTAACATGAATATATATCTAGTTTTTGAGCTTTAAAGGTTAATTATTATTAAAAAATAAATTAATGAGTAGATACACAATGAAAAAGTACATTTTAAATTAAATAATAACTTATTAGGTTAGAACAATATGTTTATAATTTTTTTAATAACTTTTCAAAAAAACTTCTACATGGAATAGTTAATTAACAGTCATATATTATATGAATACTTTTTAAACTTAAAACATTAGTAAGTATTAATTTGAAAATAATTAATCTGGGTTTGAAAACTTGATTATTATCTATTTAAATAATTTTAAATTATTTGTGACTGGCCAAAAAGAAATATGTTGTAAAAATTATTGAATCATTATCATCGTAACTGCAAGAAATCGTCGACAGTCGCGCGCACACATAGTCGTGGTAATTTTATGAAAAAAAAAAAAAAAAAAACTATATTTTTTTATTAGTAAAAGCATAAATTAAAAATATAAATTTTGCTTACGAGACATTAAATCATCTAGATAAAAATTACTATGCAACACATACATAATTTCTTAAAATTTTAGTAAGATTGCCAACTTCTAATAGTACTATTATGATATTACAATTTCATAGTATAGGTACTCTATTTTTATACATACGTATGTTCTTTTATTCCTTTAATTGTTATACAATTTAACTCTGTTTCTAAGGATACCATTTACCATACACATATCTTATTTGTACTTACAGGGTGTTCCTGAAATGGTTGAGGAAACTAGTATACGCGTACTCTCTGGAGTGATCAAATAAAGAATATTTTAAAATTTTTTTTCTATCTTCAAAACCTGGGTTTTATCTAATTATCTTTAGAATATTATTTTAAATCTAAACATGAATACTTGTAATATATTTTCAAATTTCTCACGTGAATCAATATGTGACATCGAATTTGGGCTTGACGCGCGTTTTTCACGCTCGAGTCACCAGGATCAAAATATGTAGTGTAACCAGGGCTGTATTACCCCTTAGGCTGTTTAGGCTATATCCTAGGGCGGCAAATATTATTAGGCGACAAACTTAAAAGGTCGAAATTAAAAGCAAATTTTCTTATGGTGTGACGCAAAAATTACGTTGAAATATTATTTTTAAATTTAAAATATAAAAAAATGTTATTTGGACACAGTACGATGTGAAACAATATTGATACCTACCTATTTAGTGTTCAAAATTAAACGTGACCGAAATCGAGTACCTACATATATTATTATTATCAATATTATCTTATCATATAAATACATTTTAACATAATTATGTTTATTTTATATAATAAAACAAGAATTATTTAAATTTTTCGTCATAAATTTCATAATTATTATAGTAAATAATGTACAACAGTCATGTCAAACACGCGGCCCTACCAATTTTAATGGACAAAATCATAAGTGAATAAAAAAATATTATAAAATATTAAAGTCATGTCGCAAGTATAATAATTTCTTAGAGAATGTTATGTTTGGTGTACATAACTATGTCTTATATTTTGATAAACTATAATCGAATAAGTTTTATTGATGGTTTTATTTGTACATAAATTTAGTATAAATCCTTAGTAATAAATTTAAAACGAAATGCCCTAATATATATATATATATATATACGTGGACTCCCAATATATCTTTTACGTATCACTTTTAGAAGTAAAATATCAATATTTAAACTAGGTGGTAAATTTTGTTTAGCCTATGGGTGGCAAAAATCTTAATCCCAGCCCTAATTGTAACTTATCGATTTGTATGAGAACTCTATAAGATAAACATAAGTCAAATTTATTTGTTCTTATTTTACATATTTGATTAATTAATACTGATTTTATTGTACAATAATTATAATTAAACGAAATTTATTTGAAATGTCTGGATCCGCTCCTGAACCACGTTGTGGTTAAAATTTAAGTATGTACAAAAAATAATTTAAATAAAAACTAAAATACTGCATAAAATACTATTTATGACAGATTATATAGTCTGTGATTATAAGCATCCGGTTAATAGGTATTACCGGTGGAATTTGAATTAAAAAAGTAACGTCAAGAATGGCGCAGTGATACTTTAATTGGTATAGTTATTGATTAAGTATACTTAATCAATAGTATAGTATACAATTAGGCCGTCCGCACACTGTGAAACTGTTATGCAACGATAATCTGAAATCGATTGCGCGAGCAACCGTTTAGCAACTTTGCATGTCTAGCGTGATAGGAAACCGCACACTTGACGACTAAAACCAAATCGGTTTGTAATCAGTTTTCAACTGGTCGCGTGCAACTGTGCTTGCAGGTCGAATATCAGTTTCAGTTGCACAGTGCATGGTAATTAATTATTTAATAATTATAATAATAATCAAAATTTGTATATTATACCTGAAGCATATAATTATAATACCTATATTATATTATATTGTGAATTTGTGATAATTCATTCATTATGAGTGATCAGTTGATGAACGTTAAATTCGTCGAATAGGAGGAAAAACATGACATTTTATACAATTATAACCTTCCTGGCTATTCTAGAAAGGATTTAACAGAAAAAGCATGGCATACTACATTATACTTTTGTATAAAATAAACTTTGTTTAAAAAAGTGCACGTTTCCTCCTTAAGATGTGAATTTGTAAACTACAAACTGGTCAAAATTTGATTATACTCGTGTGCGGAGAGAAGACATAAATCAATTGCAAACCAATTGTACAACAGTCGCTTGCGATACTGATTTCAGATTATCGTTGCATAACAGTTTCACCGTGTGCGGAAGGCCTTATTCTTCTCTACACTCTGATTTTGTTATTGTTATCAATCACGGAAAGTCAACGGACTTTGACGATTTTTCGATGATCGTGTTATCAACTGACAAATATTCAACACGGTTCACAGTTATCATTTATTAGCTTGAGCGCTATCTATAATAACGGAAATAATATTATCATTTTAAATAATATGAATAATAAAATGCCAAGTTGTAGTGTATAAAATTTAAATTTTTCAAAATTACCAATGGTGTTGTAAATATTATGTATTATTTTTTGTAATTTATAGTATTGTCAAAAAATATTTGTACCATGTCATTGCAATGTGCCTGTTCTGTAGAATGGTTAAACGCCCAAGGTATTATATTAAAACGTTTCAAATCATCGTCAAGTACTCTATTAATGACTAGAAATGACTTCCGAGACATTTTCATTGACGTAACTGCCGACAAGGGCGTAGTGCATCGGTTTGCATTGAAAGATATCGCTGTACACAAACGTTTTGCCAGTGATGGTAAAGCCACAATTAATTTTAAGTCAGATAAAGTAATGTTGATGATATCAAATGCTCCTGTTTCTCAATTGGCAGATTTTCTTAAAACGCTTTTTATTAAAGTGACGGCACGTAAAGATTCGCCTCAGGTATGTATCAATTTGATTAACTATTTAATGTTTCATGTGTACTTCTTATTTATCAGTGATGATATTTGCAGGTAAAAATTAGAGAACGCCTCTTTGCTGTTAAAAGAAGTGAGACTGAAGAAATCAGCCCTATAAACTTAAAAGATGTTGGACGTGTTGATAAAAAGTTAGAAGGTCCGAGTACTAAAAGAAAAAAACTGAATAATGAATTGGTAAATCATGATGTCAAAAATGGTTATTTGACTAATTTTAAAGATAAGCTCACTAATGAACAAAAAGAAATAGTAGATGCTATTAATGCCAATAATAATATATTTTTTACTGGTAAGTAAATAATTATTTATTAATAAGTAAATCAGAATACCTAATTAATTTTCAAATAAATTTGAATATAATATGTATAATTGAATAAATAGATTTATTTTATATTTTCAGGTAGTGCTGGAACAGGTAAATCATTTTTATTACGTTACATTGTAAAGACTTTACCACCTGATGTTACAATGGTAACTGCAAGTACTGGAGCATCAGCTTGTCTTATTGGTGGAGTTACATTACATTCTTTTGCTGGTATTGGTATTGGAGAATGCACTATTGAACGAGGTATTGAAATGGCATCTAAACCACAAGTTGCTCAAGTTTGGCGTAGATGTAAAACACTAATTATTGATGAAATATCCATGGTGGATGGGGAATACTTTGAAGTTTGTACTAACTTAATGTTTTAATTTTTTCTTTATATTTCATGGTTCTATTTTTAACTGTTAGAAACTTGATAAAATAGCAAAAGCTGTTCGAAAACGAGATGAACCATTTGGTGGTATTAAATTAGTGTTATGTGGTGATTTTTTACAATTACCTCCTGTAAAACAAGGAAAAACTAGATTCTGCTTCCAAACTACTACCTGGGTTCAATGTCGTTTTCGTTGTTTCAATTTAAAGTTTGTTCATAGACAATCTGACAGTGAATTTATAAAAATTTTAAATGACTTACGAATAGGAAAGTAAGTAAAATAAATAATGAACTATAAAATTATTTTTAGTTGTGTTTAACATATTTTTTTTTTTTTAGAATAGAACCTGATACAGCAATAAAATTAAAAGCCACAGCATTTAATTTAATGGAACAAAATGGTATTATACCGACACGTCTTTGTTGTAGGACTGCCGATGCTCAAATGATTAATCAGAAAAAATTATTTGAGTTATCAGACAAAGAATATAAATTTCAAGCATTTGATAGTGGTCCAACCAAAATACTAGATGAACATACTCCTGTAGAAAAATATTTTGTTCTAAAATCTGGTGCACAAGTAATGTTGTTAAAAAACATAAGTATATCTTCAGGATTAGTAAATGGTGCTAGAGGAGTAGTCAAAAGTTTTGATAAAAATGGTTAGTTAAATATTAAATTTCATTAAAATAATTGTTTTAAGTTTAAAAATTTTAGCTTAGATATTCAATTGAAGTCATTTTCAAAATAGAAAAAAATTATTAAGTTATAACAGTATGATTCACAGTAGACATGTGCTGACAGAAGTCATACCATAACTCTGCAATATATTTTAATACTTGTTTAAATATAATTATTCACATTTTTACATTTTCATTTGGTTCATACACACAGCAAACTGACAGAGTTTGAGCAAGAATATATTGTCAGAATGGCCTGTATCTGATCCAGTCTGAACAGTTCTGTATGATAAGTGTAAATGAACAATAGACATATATCCGTCTGTTATTATTCATCATGTTGTCTGTACCGAAACGACACAATGTCTGTCTGTCTGTACGTGTATGTCTGTGTGAATCATATTTTAAATTTAATATTATAATTGTTGTTATTTTTTATAGATATAAGACATTTTGAATATTTTCAGTACATTAGCTTTGGAAAATTTTTTGTCTTAAATTTTATTTTTTTTTTAAGAAATTTGAGCCTTAGCTCATCATATTTACAATTTTCATCCTAATTCTAGATGATTATTTTTTTTTTTATTATAATTAAATATTTTAAAAAATCACAAAAAGGCTTAGAATTATAAAATGCTTACAAAGCCTTACATTCATATAATTATGTAAAGTGTTATTGATATTTAAATATATTGTCATTAATTGTTTTTTCAGTTTATATTAATTTTTAAATTGTATGCATGAACTTGATTCAATAACTATTGTAAAAAAAATAATAATAAATATATATGGCGGTACCAAATTTGAAAAATTTTAAATTAAAATTTGATAAATAATGTAAAATTTGTCATGTATCATTAACGCTACAATAAAATATACATTTTTATAGAAAATAAAGGGTCTGACAATTATTAATTAAAATGTTTATAGTTTTGTATTTTCTTACTGGCAATTAAAAACATAATATACTTAATATACATAATATATTTGACATATATGATATAGGATATGATTGGAAAATGAGATAAATAAATAATTTAAAGGATATTGTTGGAACAATATATAAAATTAAATGTTTTTGACCACAATTAATTTGAATAAAAAAATTAGTGCTTCTTAATTTATTCAATTTGATATTTTTTTCATTGCTATATGATTGAAATTAACGACATTCTAGGGTTTCCAATTGTTCAATTTAAATGTGGCAACTTGGTTCCTATTAAACCTGAAAAGTGGATTGTCAAAACACCAAGTGGACAATTTATTTCAAGGCAACAAGTACCTTTAAAACTAGCTTGGGCATTTTCTATTCATAAATCACAGGTTATTATATCATATATTTAATAAATATTAATAGTTAAAACATTTACATTAAAGAATAAATTTATTTTTTATTTTTTACAGGGATTAACATTAGATTGCGTTGAAATTTCTTTGGGACGAGTGTTTGAAGCCGGACAAGCTTATGTTGCATTATCTAGAGCTAAAAGTTTAGAATCGTTAAGAATTTTAGATTTTGATAAGAAACATGTTTGGGCGAATCCTGATGTAATAGCATTTTATAATAAATTAGATAGAATTGTTAAATCTGACAAAATATATGTTTTAGAAAAAAAAAATGTTTAAATTAATTGAGAGTACATACGTAGTTAACAATTTCAATTGAATATACCAGGTAAAAGTAATTATGTATTCGTGTGATTTATTTCATAATTAAACATTAAGTGTTTTTAGTTAAATACAAATTGCTTAAATTTTGAAAGTTCATATGATTACTTAATATAATTGATCTCAAATAATTCAATTAAATTTATATTTTTATTTTATTATTTATAAGTTCAAATTGTAAGACTTTTAAATGCTACTCTGTATAGCAGTATGTTTTATAGATTTATATTAGCTCAAATGACTATTAAACCCTTAAAAATATAATGAGTTATTTAAAATGTATACTACATCGATTCTTATCATGTATATCTGCATTATTGTTTTTTAAGTTTTTGTATAGTACAAAATGTATCAACATATCTTATTAGTATGTTAATGTATTTAATATAGTTTATACTTGTGGTATTAATTTTTAAATGCAAACAGAACAGAATTGTACTTGTTCAATATATTGAAAATATTCAAAATATTACTTCTTTTTTTTTACACTTAATTTTTATGTATTAAATACCTATATTTATCATAAATTATTATTATTAATATTATTTATATATTCTTGTATTATTCAATAATAACTTAATAAAATTAATTGCTAAATTTTATAAAATACTAATTTATTAAAACTTAAACTGTCGTTGGTGACGCTATGAGCATTTCGCTTACATTATTGTTATTTTGGGAACCATTAGCTTTAAATTATTTTGTTCATATTGATATTATTAATATGCTTATACAAGTTAATTATGAAAATAATATCGTAAAAATTATCTTATCTATGAATAAACTTTCCAAGTTATTTTTGTTCAATGATGATAACACCGTATTTGTTAGCGAATAATTGAATGAAAATTTGAAAAAAAATTTTGTATTTTTAAATTTCTTACAATTTATGTTTTTATTATTTATTTTTTAATAGGCATAGATTTTAAATTATACATTGAAAAATTGTTAATAAGTTGATTACAATTTCATTTAATTTTTTCATCATTTATTTTAATTGTTTTTTTTTTTTTAAATTGTTAACAAGTTTATGGGATTTTTTAGTACCTACAAAATTTCTAAATTTAAGTATTTTGTGTTATATTATATTTTAGAAGTATAAATGTTTATAAATTAAGCAACAAATCTGTTTTAATTTTTCTCAAGATGTACTTATTTAGTATGTGAGCAAAACACTAACAAGTCATTAACGATGTCAAAATATTAGTGTCACCAACAACGGGTTAAATGGATGGTCCTATAATACAAATCATGTATTTGTTAAATCAAATGTATTTGAATATGCCTGCAAAACATATTTCATAATAAATATATGCATGCATTTTAACAACTATGTCAATAATTTAATGATGTCATTAAACCTGTTAATAACCAGGGCTTGGGACTTATATCATAGAAAATTTGACGCCCGGGGCTAATAAAAACGCAGCGCCCATACTTAGTTATGTTCATGATTTTATTTTTTTAAAAACTTAAAAGCGTTCTTAGACCAACAGCGCCTGAGGAAGTCATACCCATTTGTCCACCCCTATATCCAGGCTTATAGCATTTTTATATTTTTATTGTTTGACCTAAAACACTTTTGTAAAGTAACAAAATATTTCTGTACTTACTTTCTCATCCAGTACTCATTATTGTGGTCAGTTGAGAATGAGTACGATTTGGTCTAGGTTAAAGAGATCTTACCCTCGAACATCCAGTACTCGTTATCGTGGTCAGTTGTTCGAGAGTAAAAATACCTTATAAAGTATAAGCCTTGTGGTACTTGTTAATTTGTCCTTTTGTGCAGTAGGTACTCGTTATCGTGGTCACCAAAAGGAGAATTAAATAAGTTTTAACCAAAAGTAAATTTTAAAAATTAATGATATAGTATGTCTACTACACAATCAGTAAATGTTATACACTATACATTATGTATATCTAAACTTGCCATAACTTATATGGATAGTATAGTAATTGCCAATTGGTATAAAGATATCCAATATTAGAACTAAATTTATATATTCCATGATTCTTATGTATTTTGTTATGTTTTGGAATCTATGTAACAACTATGTGAATGTCGATTATACATAACACTGTAATAAAAACTCTTAAATTTGACATTTAATTATAAAAAATTAATAGCACATAACCAACTGTAACATAAATATCGCAACACACAGTCGGCTTAATAATTACAATATAAATGACTATAAAAATAATGATATAAAATACAAATAAAAAAAGAATGGTTACTATTTTTTAATGTTACATACTACAGTAGAATATTAAAAAATTATGTAATACTTAGATGATTAAAATATAAATTAAACAATTTTATAAATTTATTACATTAGAAAATTAACAAATGAGGGACAATGCAAAACATACTATTTCCAGTTTTTGCTTTTTCCAGAAACATTGATTTTCTATAGTAGCTTATCAGAAATTCATACTAAAAATTTAAAGTATTCAAAAAATGCATAAAAAAAACTGAACTTATTTATGATATTTGTTTATATTTAAATTTAAGTTTTAGTAATTTAAACAACATTTTTAAAGTGAATTGTGCCAAAATCCACTTTGTTTTGTCAAAATTCAATGGAAATTTTACGTTTTGGCCATATTTCATCATAACGTACTATTTCCATTAAATAGTACATTTTGACATAATTTAACGAATAAAGGTAGGTAGACATATATTGTATAATTTGTTTAACAAAACAAACTAGAATTTTATACTTCATAATCAACTATTTAATGAAAAAATAAATACTCTATACTTTTTTTTACTGTTAAATTGCTACAATTTTTGTATTATTTTTGTAAATAATAAAACCTTATTGTATATTCATTAAAAATAAAGTCTATAATCATACAAATAAAAATAAAAACAACACATGCTTTAATTTTAACATGGTTTATTCATTTTAACAATAACACCTTTTTTTAAAATAAAAACAACACATACTTTAATTTATAATCAATGTATCACAGTTTTTAGTTTGCATTCTTTGCTATTCTTATAAGTCTTTACGTTTCTAATAAACTATTCTTTTATAGTATAATTGTATCACAAAATGTAAACAACGAAAGCTTATTTTATATTTATTAAAAAAAAATTCATAGTACCTACATTATACAAATAAAAATAAATAATAAATTAATAAAATAAAAACAACTTATTACTAAGCATAGTGTATTCCCTTTAATAATAAGACCTGTATGTGTAGTATGTGGTTTTACAATAGATAAAATAAAATAAATTATTAAAATATATAATATAAAATGAAAACAAATACATATCAATGAATTTAACTATGATTAAATTATTTAATCAATTTATTACAATTTTTAGTTTGCAGTCTTTGCTCTTCTTATAAGTCTTTACTTTTCTTAAAAACTAGTGTTTTTCTAGTATTATTTTATCATAAGATATTTAAGTTTACAATCTACACTTTTAAAAAGCGTATTAACTATTTTATTTTATTTTAATTAATTATTAGAAAAATAAACAAATAGCATCAACAATAATTAAAAAATATATGAACTTATTCATTATCGTCATCGAAATAATGAATATCTTCATCTGAAAGATCATCATTATTTTTAAAAATGTCTTCATAAAATTCTTGAGCATCCTCTGGTATTATGAACAATTTTAAAAGTTGTTTGATATCATTTTGGGAGTTTGACAAAATTCCTACAAATTATTAGGTATCATAGTAATAAAAATGCATACAGTATTTATCTACTATTTAATTATTTAACATTATAATTAAAAGTCTTGTATAAGTAAAGTTGTAAACTTATAAATTGATTTTTTTCATATCTCTACCACCTTGACACTTTTTGAATAGATTCATTATAATCCATTTTTTCTGTATCTTTAGTTTCACCATTTCCTGTCATTTTAATGGTTCTTAAGTTGAACATTTTAATTAAGTTGTTGCGAATAAAACATTTATATTGTATATAAAAATATTGGTACTAATTAAAACAATTTACTGTGTAGGTATTCGTGTCGCGCATAATAGGTGAAGTGTATTATCATAATACCATGATAGTCAATAGTCATCATAGAAACTTTTGGAGTGAAAACTTTGTGATTAAACATTCAACGCCAAAACTTATACTGTTTATTTATATATACTTTATCATTTGCATCAACTAGTAAATAAAATAAAATAACAGAGTCTCATATTATATCACCATTAAATAATTAAAAAAAAAACAATTAAAATTGAAATGTCAACAACATTTTTTACACATGGAAATAGTACGTTTTGCAAATAATTGATTTGGTATAGGTAGCTACATTTTAACATGGGAAATATAACGTTTTGCTTCTATCTGGAAATAGTACGTTCTGCACATAATTTAGGAAATAGTACATTTTGATTCAATAATTATTAAGTTTACACTAAAAAGCATGGGAAATAGTACGTTTTGATGTAATTTGGAAATAGTTCTTTATGACAAAATTTTAGCAATGGAAATGGTGTGTTATGCAGTAATCATGAAACTTTATGATCAAATATACACTGGAAATAGTACGTTTTGGCCAAATCTGACCATGAAATTCGATTTCGCACGGTTTTTACTATCAGAAATGATATACTATATTATAGTTTATAGTATAACTCAATTTTGATATTTTTAGCAATAGTACGTTTTGCATTGTCGCCCCTCAAATAATGATTGAAATATAATTTTTTTTTTTTTTTGCCTTTATTTATAACATTACAGCAATACGATTATAATAGTATAAATATATAACATAAAGATGACAGATAACAGTTACCTAAAAATAATTATGTATAAAATTAAATAAGGTAGCCAGAGGAATTGATAAATTTAATAATGGAATGAATGATAGGAATGGAGCGGGAGTTTAAGGAGAAGTTTAGAGACTGGAGTATATAATCAAGAGAAGATAAGAATAAAAAGAGAAGTTGTCTACTAGGGAGAAGGGAAGGACAATTAAATATAATGTGATTATAATCACATATTGAATCATCATGAGGGCTACAGCAGAGCGGATAGGAATTAAGGGAAAGCTTGAAAGAATGATGAGGAAGGAGGCTGTGCCTAATATGGAGGCGGGTAAATCCTTACGATAAGAGGCCTAGAAATGTTAATTTTGTTGAACCATGGAGACTTAGGAATTATAGGGGCAATATGTCTATGCCAAGAGGCAAAGTTATGTGGTAATGAGGACCAAGTGGTTTTTCAAGCACTGTGGAGGAGTTTGCGATGGATTGTTAGATCAGAAGCAGGAATTTTAGAAGAGGAAGGATGTGTAGAGAATTTTGTGGAAACCGCCAGGAAATCAGCTAGCTCATTGCAGACTATACCGACATGACTGGGAACCCATAAAAAATTGACGATTTTATCATTAAGGCTAATACGATAAATTAAGGAATTGATGATGAGAATTAAGGGAGAGAGGAAGGAATTGAATAAACTTGAGGAAAGAGCGAGGAGGCAAGACTGAGAGTCAGAGATAATGAGGAAGATTTTGGAATCAAGATTGAAGAGAAATATAAATTAAACAACAATTTTATAAATTTACTACAATAGAAAATTAACAAATAATGATTGAAATATAAATTAAATAACAATTTTATAAATTGACTATGCTATGTTTTGAAATATCAATTGATAAAAAAAGGATACAAAACCTGAAGTTGGAGATAAATCTATTGATCACCTTCCTAATAATAATAATAATAAAATTAGTTATCTATATTCTATATACATTAATTTATATTAAAAACTTGTATTTCAACAAACCTGTGGATATTGTCCAATTTCAACTTGGACAATCAATATCCATCAGCACAATGATTCAATGCAGAAAAACATCAACAGGTCTCAATCTACATTCAGCTGCTGCACATATTTACGGATTATCCTGGTCGTGTTTACTCATTCAGCTATTCACAAACTATCCCTAATCTAATGAATTAATTTGTATTACTTTTAATTTTTTATTTATATTCATAGTTATTTTAAGCAGTATAATTACTCTGAGGTTTCTTCTGACTTGATCAAATTCAACATAAAACTGATTTTCAATGAAAACCAGCTTCTCTGTAAAAACAACCATGATTAATAATATGAAATTAGTTAAAATTAAAATAAAGATATCCCTAATGCAATAATTTTTTTAGATCTCAAACTATTGATTAAAATAAGATGAATATCTTCTATATTATGTCAGGTTATACAATTTATAATATAGCATAATAAAAAATGACAGCCAAAACACAGGACAATGCGTAATTAAGAACAATTATTATCAAACAATATTTTCACAAACAATACCTTCATCAACATTAAAAGCACTTTTGTTAAACAATTGTTAAATTAAATTTATATATGTTAATTTACTTACTCGTTTCTGAAACACCATAGATATGCAGATACATTTGTTTCTTGTAATACACTTAATCATAAACATGAAGATTGATGCAAAATATAAAACATAGAACACACAAAATATGTTGTCGATAACTCACAAAGAAAATCCCAAATATTCGGATGTCTTCCCATTTGTACTAAAAGCGTTGAATGAAAGGATTCAAGATAGTTGTCGGTATGAATGTCTTCTCCAAAAACACTGATGAACTCACAACCTACCAGTAAAAACCAACAATTTTGCATATATCCAATTAGAAAGTACTTCATTCCTTATTCAATTTCAGGGAACTGTTGAACATGATCCATGATAACACCAAAACCATCAAGCATACAAAAATCTGGACATTCCAGGTTTTCTCTAGCTGCTGGCAGATGAGACAATGCTAAAACCTAAAAGTAAAAAGTATTTATTAATTAAATACAAAATATTTTATGTTCATAAGTCAAACAGAACTAAATCAGAGGTTAGTCAAGAATTTGAACTCTAAATAAAAGGAAAAATTATAAATTATAACCTAATCTAACAAAAATATATTGTATTGTCATATTAAATTTACCATTCTCAAAACACAAGTCGCTTCTGGTTGTGTCTTGATCAAATCTAAAACCCTATTCAGCTTCCGATGACAGTACTGTACAACTGCCTGGGTGAAATGGAACCAACAGCATCCTAGTCTGCTTTCTAAAAACACTTCTCGAACTGCATTCATGAGTCCTCGTTCTTAGTCTGTAACAAAACTAATTAAATTATAATGAAGCGGAAAAATTTTCCAAACAATATTAAATAATGCTACGTATGTGGCCTCTTTTTAAAGAAGTTTGCGAACTATTTCATTTATACAATGCTACCAATTTTTTTCGAACTGTGAGCCGTCAAGTTACAGGTAAAGATGGGCAAAATATTACTGATATCGAGTGTCAAAAACAATAAATGAGGGTCACGTGATGTTTTCACATTGTTTAAGTATTGGAGATAAATATATGGTTTACTTACCAAACTTGAAGTACAAAAGAAAAATGAGTGAAAATCGAACAGAGTTATGTGGTTTTTATTTGTACAGATTAGTTATAAGTGTTTTATTTTAATTGAAATGGAAAACGGTAATGGTCGTTTCAAGACGAAGAAGCGACCATGTTTGAAAGTACAGAGATGGGCAAAAAACATCGATGTTTTCAAAACATCGATTTTATGGTCGATACATCGATGTTTTATCGATGTTTTTTATAAACGATACATCGAAGAAAACATCGATGTTTTACTTCGATGTTTTATTGATGTTTTGAAATATTTGTATTACAAATTTCCCATTGAACTGAGTAGTAAAATAAAATAATAAAATCTATTCCGAGGAAAAATAATAAACGCCTTGGTAAATATACATACCACTGACCTATAAAGTGTTAAAGACTTTTTTTGTTTATTTAAATTTTTCCATGTCTGAAAAAAATTTATGTTAAAACATCCAAAAAACATCAATGTTTTTATCGAAAATCCAATATATCGACAACATCGATGTTTTTAATTTCGATGTATCGATACATCAACAAAATATTTTGCCCATCTCTAAAGCCGGGTTTACACGATGATAGTTTTACGCGATAGTTACTAACGTGATAATGTCTGATAGTTACTGTCATGAAAGTGAAGTATTCATACGCAACAAAATTATAGTGTTGAAATACTATCATACATGATAGTTGATTATGTTTTTGTATATAAAAATGTGATTATAAGGTTTATTAAATGTGTTTTTTTATTTAAATTAAACTTTTAAACTTTTCAGACATATTGGTTTAAACAATTAAATAAGGAAATAAAAATTAAATAATAAATACATTTTTGAATTCGATATATTCAACGATATTATAACGTGATAATGTGATAATGAACGTATACGCGGTATATGGTAAACTGTTTCTTTCATGACAGTACTGTCAACTATCATGCACCAGTGATAGTTTGAAAGTGTTGTCATGACAGTCTGATAGTAACCATCACAACGTATACACGATGACAGTGTCACGATAGTCAGTGTCGTAACAGTAACTATCGAGTAAAACTATCATCGTGTAAACCCGGCTTTAAGTACATTTGCCGTTCGACGTTCGTTGTTCGCCCCTATGAATCGTGATCGTCTTCGGTGACGTAATTTGATAATGAATGAAAAAATTTCCTCCTTCTATTCCATGATCTTGGTCGATGTTGGAAGTAAAATTGGTAAATAATTCAAAATTGATATTTAATTTCGGAATTTACTTATGTATTTTAATGAAGTCATTGGATTAGGGTAATTTCTTTATATATTTATTATAACTTTTACCAATGGAACTATAAGCTTTTTAAGATCATCTGTTTTTTCATAGTTATAACGCAGGGGTCGGCAACTGGCGAACTGCGGTCCGGATTTGGACCGAGGAAGGCAAAACTCTGGACCCTGTCAACACACTGTACTTATTTCATTATGTTATTTACTGTAATAGTATTATTATTAATAGAGAATATTTATTTAATTTAATTTATCAAACTCAGATTATAGATATATCATAATTCATTGTCATATCATATCGTAATAATTGGTTTTATTACGATGTTATTGGCCGACAGCCGAGTCGCGACAATACCAAATTTCAAATAATCCGACGGCGTAAAATTACTTTAATTTAAGAGAATAAATGCAATTTTTCACATTAAATTTCATGGTAAATTATTACTATTATTATTGTATAATAATTTACCTATCATTGTAATTTTATAATCTAAAATCTAAATTTAATGTAATAATTAGATTATTATTTTTATTTTCATACTCCTAATATAGTAATTTTTAATATAAATCAATTGTAATATCTACGAGTAAATAATTTATTTTTATACTGCTACTTTTAAAATATAAAGATTTGAAAAAGATTTTTTTTCACTGGACCTCATTTATTTATTATTTTAATATTTAGGACTCCAATAGAAATTACTTGCCGACCCCTGTTATAACGTATCAACTATAATGTAATTAGGGCGTATAATTTATTTTAAAAATGTTAAAGTAACTGACAATATGATTCGTTGAAACAGCTAACATGTGTAGAAAACCACAAACAGAGCTTAGGCCCCTTTCACACGACGCCACACCATGGTGGCGCGGCCAAATTGGTGGCGCCACCAGTCGATCACATAAGGTGGTTACTTTTTTGGTGGCGCCACCATGGTGGCATCGTGTGAAAGGGGCCTTACAGTGGACATTATAATTGTTAGACAAAATTATCCGCCTTTTTTTTGTGGAAACACGATGAATTAACTATTGTGATAACAGGGGCGGCTTTTAGGGGGACCATTAGGGCCATACCCCTCCATCTTACTCTTTATTTTGTCAAATATTTTCATTGATGTAATTATGCATATGCATAATTTGTAATGTATAATATTATTATGTATTTGTATGGTAATATCACCGAATAACCAGAAGGCTCATTTAATGAGAACTCGAAAATTAGTGCAAAATGTTTGGGATATCAGTGTGGTCAGGATTTGAAAATAATTAAAAATTCTCTTTTACTGCTGAAACTGAATCTACACATTTTTGATGTTATCACTATAGATCAGTGGTTTTCAACCGGTGTGCCACGATAAATCTATTAATACCTAGTTTAAAGCCTTATAATTTTGTATTTACCAGTATTACTATCGATATTCGGTGAAAACTGAAAACTGATAAGTAATAGCATATTAATAGTAAATAGTATATACTATATGATGTTAGTATGCCCGTCGCGTCGCAGCTTTCTCGATCGTTTTACGTCGCGTCGCGGAACATTGTATTGTATGTACGATACGCATTATAGGTATTTTTTGTGTTTTTAATGTCTTATGTCTTACAATTCTTACATGGTATATTTTAAATAAAAATTATAATTTTTATTATGGATAAATTTATAATTCGTTCAACTGACAGCACTTCAGTGAGTGAACAACCAAAGAAAAAATCTAAATTAAATATCAGACGTCAATATCATGAAGATTATTTAAACATAGGATTTTCTTGGTCCGGTAATGTAGATGATCCTCGTCCATGGTGTCTAGTATGCGGAGAAAAACTATCCAATGAGTCAATGGTTCCAAGTAAACTAAAACGTCATTTTTCCACCAAGCATTCTCATTTGGTTGACAAAAATGCTTCATATTTTCAATGTTTACTAAAATCAGAAACAATCTGTAAAAATGACAAAAATAGTGACCATTTCGGATAAAACTCAAGAAGCTAGTTATCATGTAGCAGAGCTTGTAATAAATGAAACCACACACTATAGCAGAAAAACTTATTTTACCTGCTTGTCGTGAAATAGTAAAAGTACTTTTTGGCGAAGAAACTGAAAAAGAATTATTAAAAATTCCCATATCTGACACCATTAGTAGGCGTATAGAACACATGTCTGAAAATATTGAAGAACAAGTCTTGCAACAATCCCGTGACTCTCCATTATTTGCATTACAACTAGACGAGTCAACTGATATAAGTGGACAAGCCCAACTTTTAATGTTTATACGCATAGTTTCCAACGAAGACATGATGGAAAACTTTTTGTGTTGTAAAACACTTCCTAAGACAACTAAAGGTGAAGACATTTTCGAAATCGTGGACAATTATATGAAATTAGCCAATTTACCATGGGATAAATGTATTGGAGTATGTACCGATGGAGCTCCCGTGATGACTGGTTCAGTAAAAGGCTTTACTTTTTTTGCCAAGAAAAAAAATGAAAATATAATTTTCACCCACTGTTTTTACATAGAGAAGCCCTTATGACCAAAACATTGGTAGGTGATTTAAGGGAAGTTTTGGATGAAGTTGTGAAAGTGATAAATTATATTATAGGTACATTGATAATATAAATATTTGAAATTAACCAAAGAACCGAAAAAACCAGAACCAGAATTAATTCATTGATACCCACTGAACCAACAAAAAAATATTTGACGAACGACCTGTTCGGATTTTAGTGATCATTAGGTTCATATCAATACGACCAGTTTTTTAGCGAACGATACATCACTAGTCTACATATTGGCGCTATTGTTGGTGTCAATAGCGGTCGTCCAATATTTGGATCAATTAAATAGCATTGGAGCCAATTAAAGACCTTTTTAAAATTTTTTGAATAGCTATATGTTATATATATATATATATATATATATATATATTACAAATATAATATAGTTAATTTTCGAAAATGATCGATATGGTTGAAAAAATGTTGAAATATTGAATGCATTGAAGTTTTGCTATTTGTCGATATTACAAGATGCATTTTTATCATTGAGAATATGCAACACTATGTATGCTGTACTTAGGGTACACGTGTACAATTGATTAGATAATATACCTAATTGACCGTCGTGAAACTTTTGGATCATTCGTTGTGTTCCTTAAAAACGCGGCGTGTACACACGAAGATGTCGAAATAATTAGAGGGCAAGCTAAAAGGCTTATATCCTAGGGAGGCTTTTTTTTAGAATTAAGGGTTATTATTGACTTATTATTTATATTTATTTTAATATATTTATATATATTTATTTTTATATTTGTTATATAAACACGAATAAAAATAATTTTAAAAAGTTATAATAATATATTAATATGTACATTGTATGATGCGTACCTATAGGCTATAGTAAGAATATTACAATTATTATTACAATTTAAAATTATTTCAGGTGTAATAAAATAATTACAGTTGGTTATTAGTTATTATTAATTACTTATTAGTACCTATGTGCTAATTGGGAACATCCAACTATCCGAGTATAGGGCTAAGATCACACTATGCGTTTTGTCGGTAACCGATTAACAGTCCCGATCAGGGTTGCCAGATATACCAATAATAATGTAGCTAAATATCGCCAACTTTAATTACAAAAATTGTTACTTAACACGTTAACCGCCATATGCCCGCCGGCGGCCATACGATAGCGTATTTGTGTGACGCCAATACTATTTTTGTGGAACGTTCTGTATTTGTTCCTATAAATAACTTTGGACATTCTGATCCTATTAAAATAATTCTGATACTGTCGTGATCGTCGATAAGCTCTAAATATAGATATATTAACCTTTTTGTATGGTAACCGGCGGGCATATGGCGGTAAGAAATGATCTTTATAACTTGTACGCCATACGGACGCCGGCTACCATATATTGTTTATGTAAAATTATATTTAGATTTATTATCATAGTAGATATTTATAATTATTTACAATAAAAGATGGAAGGCAGTATCAAATTTCAATGTTAAAGCTATAAACAATAAAGAATCATTAAATAAATAAATTTATTATTATAATAAAGAATCATTATTATCTATATCTATGGCCAAAAGCTGATTTTTATTGAAAACATGGTTTGATACGGTGTGCATATAAGCATACCATACATTGCTAGAGACCCATAGGAAATAGAGAGCTCTCATTGGTCCTATTGCATTTGTGATAACATGATAAAATTATCAATATTTTCAAATTTGATGCTTTTTATAATTAGAATAGATTTGTTAATTAACATTTTTAATTATTTAATAAAATTATTTATCCATTAGGAGAAAATGTTGCTAAAAAGAGGAAAAGAAATTTGAACCAAAATATTAATTGAAGGCGTCAGTGCAATAACAAGACATCTCCATTTTCTGAAACTTTTCAGGAGACACATAAAACTTAATTTTAAAATTCACAGTGACCATTTTTTTTTTTAAAAAAATATTTTAAGTTGTATATCACATTGAAATCGAAAAATTGGTAAGAAAGAAAAAAAAAAAATTAAATTTTAAAGTTGTACTTTATAGTGTTTTAAAGTCTCAAAATATGGAGCTGTCTGGTTTTTTGCCCTGAAATATTGAACATTTTTTTTTTATTATTATTTAAATATATTAATTGCTAATATTATATTCCAAAAACATAAAAAAAATGAGCATATTGTGTAGTGTAGATGTTAATGAGTTGAAAAAAATTGTTTTTCAACAAAAATGTCCTAATAAAAAATAAATAAAAATATTTTTGAGTAAACATTTTTATATTAAGACCTTTTATAAAAATATTTCTGAATAACATGGATATAATTTTTTATGAAAATAACATAATAAATTTAAACTATATGGTTAGTTTTAATTTTAACTAGAAAATGTTTAATAATATTTAATAACAAAAGATATAACAGTATTATAATGTTGAAATCACATAATAATAATAATAAGTAAACGTATAAACGTAATGAATAATGATAAATCATTTTTAAAATAACATATTATCGATTACGATTTACGCTCGTGTAAAACGTTAGCTTAGATATTAGTGTTGATAAGAAATAATATTGCGCAGCGGTAATCATGAGATGTTCAGTGCAACCAACGTTCAGGGCAAAAACAAGACAGCTCCGGAGCTGTCTGGTTTTTGAACGGAATATAAATAACCAGACAGCTCCTTTTGCATTGTATTGGATATAATAATGATCGGAGCAATCTGGTTCTTACACAGAAATGTCGGCCTAATATTTCTTTATCAGAAAATATACTAAAGTCGTTTTTGAAAAAAAGTGAAGCTGTTTTGTTATTGCACTGACGCCTTCAATTGTAATCAACCTAATGCTAAAAGTCATGGTTCATTTTAAATACCTATTTATAATTTTAAAATTTATTTTTAATTTTTAGTATTTTAAAACTGACTATAATATGTATCTATACACTTAATTTGAATTTGAATTTTAACTAGAGAATTTATACTTTATTATTATTATGAATTGTAGAAATTGACTAGATGTACATACCTATACACGTTATTTGAATTTTAACTTGAGAACTTATACTTGATTGTCATTATATATGAAGAACGAATTAATTTAACTAACCTTGCATAAACTTAACCTAACTTTAAGTTAATGGCAATTAAAATTATAGTAAAATTGTTAAAGGTTAAATGGTAAAATTAACAAAATAAGTAATAACAAATATCTAATACTATAAAATGATTTATAGTATTTGCAAATATCTAATTAGAAAAGCATCAAATTTGAAAATATTGATAATTTTATTATGTTATCACAAATGTAATAGGACCAATGAGAGCTCTCTATTTCCTATGGGTCTCTAGCAATGTATGGTTTGCTTATATGCATACGGGGTTATATACGGTGTATCTTAAACATAGATAATAAAGATATGGATAGGCCATGGCTACATTAACACTGTATGGGGCCGCGTTCTTTTTTGTGGGAGAGAGAAAATATCTTTAAAAATGTTATCTCTCTTACATGGGATACTATTTAAGGTACATTAAAGGAAGTTCAAACTTCAAATAAAATCCATAGATAATAAAGATTTTTATTATTTATGATAAAATCGCCTCCCGCCGAATGCCGGTATACTAAATATTCTAATTATATTTTTTAGTGCTATTCGAGGTAAAAGTGGTTACAACAACAACCCTACTTGTCGTCAGTTTCAAGCAGCATATAAACGACTTTTTGTACACAATGCAATAGTAGATTCGGTAAATGGAAATTGTAAAATCCTTGATAGCACTAACACTTTATCTATTATTAAAAAGAAACACTACAGAGAAGATATTTTTCAAAATATTGAAAGTTTTCCAGAAAATAAAATATTAGATCATGACTATTTTGAAAATAATATCAACGGCTATGTTGAGGATGTTTCTGTATATATTGATGGATTTATTGCAATGAAAATTTAAAAAAAAAACAAATTGTGAGTATTATAAAAACCTTTTTAATAACTACCAAACATGACAGTAAATTAGCACACATCAAGATCGTGGTGGGCTAATGAAACCAAGCATTGATGTACAAACTGTATGTATAGAAAAAAGAAAAGGTTTTCAGACAATATTCACATGATATAATAATAAAAAGAAAGACAAAACAGAACATAATCTTAAAAGTTAAATCCAATTTACTCAACAGTTATAACATTTTGTTCAATAATATGCCTTGTGTAAATCAAAACATTATTTCACTTTTTGATTTCACACATCAGTTTAACACTCAGAGAGATCTCATTAAACAAGTTTGTGAAACATATTTTAACATAAGATTTTTCATGAAGTAAAGAAAGCCAATGATAAACTAACATTGAGAGCAAAATATACAAAATTGATTCATTTTAGACATGAATAAATAAGACAAATACCTAACGTTGTAGGTATTATATTATAACAAATATATAAAATCTTATTGTTATTTGTACAAAATGTTATTTTTACTTTTTATTTGTAGTTTAATTCAAATGCTGTAAACAGGTTTACACTCAAAATATATTCATATACTCAAAAATTATATTTTATTTAATATGCATTGTATAAATGAAAATATAGTTTCACTTTTTTTGATTTTTTTTTTAATGTATTGACTAAGTTTTAAATATTGGACCATTATTTTTTTAATAGTGAAATTCAAAATTTCAAATGCTATACTTATGTTTCCGCTCCAAAAATATTTACCATTTTACCCCATATTACCTCAAAATTTAAAGTAATAATATATTCATATATTATATGAACGCATGATAAGCTCCCATGACCTATCCATATCTTTATTATCTATGATCTTAATCCGTGGTTTGATATGTATACATACGCCACGGACTAAGATATACTTAGTTAGTCCGTGACAAAAACTCATTGAATTTCTCGCATAAATTGGAATCAGTAATATAAAAGCTTACCGCCTTTATTTTAAATATATATTTTTTTTTTTGTATTTTATAAACATACGAAATCTGATATCAAAATGTAGCTAATTTCTAGTAATTTTCTTTTAAATTTTAGCCTTTGTCATCGCCAGTCGCCAAATCTTAAATTCATTAGCCTAATTGATGATAATTGTAGCCACTTTGGCGAATTATCGCCACATCTGGCAACCCTGGTCCCGATCAACCGCAATCAATACTATGCGTTTTTTCGGTAACCGATTGATGTAAATGAGATTAAAAAGCGCGCGAATTATCTTTTCAAGATTCAAAACTAATATTTTACTAATTATAAATTTAATATAGGTACTATGCATTATTGATTTTGAAGAATCGTTTTATAATAGATTTATATAAAGAAAAGTTGGTACCTATGTACATTGTACACGAATGATTAAAATGGAACATTATAACTTATAATAATTCACTCATCGGCCGTTAGTATACAAGTGTTTAATGCCACTAGTGCCGATCATAATTGTTATACTTTCTTAATTATAAAATCATTATTTTGTATAACATTAGGAGGTCATAAAGATTTTTTTAAAAACCTATTAAAATATATCATTAAATAAATTAATTAATAAAATATAGGTGATATTTGGTTAAAAAAATAAACTTGATACGAATCCGAATTACGTATCAAACATTATAATAATAATTATTAAATTTACGAAATAATAAAAGAATGTTTTTCTTTTCGGTACCGACGTTCTGCACAATGTGATCGGTTATATTGAAATGTATATGTTTTGATGTACGGGGTGTACAAATTTATAATGTACAAATTTATAATTTATAGTACATTTTATAAAACAAAGTCTAAACGTCGCTGTTTTTTATTGGCGAAGCGGTCAATGTACCTAACTGTAACTGTAACTCAAGAAATATGAATATCTACGATGACATAAAATATAAGATAATTTGAGCATTTGGAGGGGGCAAATGCCCCCATTGCCCCCCCCCCCCTTGGATCCGCCATTGTAGGCTAGGTGTTTTCAGAAAATATAAATACAACAGTTAGGTATTTACTAATTTGTTATTTTCGGAAAAGATATAAATAAAACTTGTTCTCAGAAATAATTGTCATTATACCAACACTACCAGCAACACGTTCTACGGCATGCGTCTGCCTACGATAGTACGACCGTGTGTTGATAATATTATTATGTCCAAGACCAATGAAATAAACCTTTTATTTCTCATGTTTAAAATTTAAATTAATTTAAATGTTAACATTTGATGAGTGATGGTCGACGGAAAGGCGGAGAGCAGTTTAAAAAGTAATAAAGTACATTCCTATTTTTTCATTATTTTATTTAACCTTCCAGCGGGAACGCTTTTGAAAATAATACTTCAACTATGTACTTGTGGATCTGTTTCTTCTACTTTATTAAATAAATAAATTTCCTTTCCTATTTTTGTTGAAGTTTTAATTTTGTTTTCATCACATACATTATATAATTTTGGTCATGTAGCATGTATCACCTAATTTATTAATAATACATTTTTGTTGGTAATAAATTATTATCTTATAAACAAGCGATAGTTCGTGTGGCTATAATAATATAAAATATTATACCCAAGTATTATTAGGGATCGCATAAACATATTGTAAATTTGCTTATAGTAATATTTTATATTTTTATCTGATTATACAGTATTATATGTACACACTATACAGTATACAGTATACTTGTCCTATTTATATATTTTAGACTAATACTTAAATTATTTATATTTTACTTCATGTAAAATTCTATAAGAGTTGAGCAAATTAAAATTGTATTTTATTACTGCTCTATAATAAATAAGGGTAATATAATTACAGTTTATTAGTTTATAATATAATATTAATACAATATTAGTTTTAATTATTTTATCATAAATTAAAATCACTATAATTTTAGTTTTCATAAAAGTAAATATTTTTATAAAGTTTTAATGGTTGTAGAATTTTTGGTGAAATTTTATCCATTCATGTCTCAACACATCGTAAAATACGGTAACAAGGGTACTGGATCTACTTCATACTTATTTTATAAAATTTATGATGAACTTATACAACTTATTGCTAATAAAGTAATATCTAAAATTATAAATGAAATTAAAAAAAAACAAATATTTTTCCTTAGTGTTAGATTGGACTCCCGATTTATCTCATACTGATCAGTTATCTGTTATCTTACGCTATGTTCATCAAGGTGTCCTAGTTGAGTACATTTTATCTTTTATTTCCGGGTGTAGTCATAAATCTCAATAGCTATGTGAAGTTGCTTGTAATACTTTAAGACATTTTAACATGCCTATTTAAGACTGAAAGTCATACGATAATTCCAGCAACATGTCTGCAATATACAGAATTACAAGCAAGAATAAAATAAATAAATCCTCTTGCAATGTATGTACCATGCGCTGCGTAATCGCTGAACATAGTTGAAGTCCATGCTGTGCAATGTTCTCCCGAAGCTACTATGTTTTTTTGCAATATTCAACATTTATATACCTTCTTTTCGGCTTCAGCTCGTAAATGGGATGTTTTAATGAGTCACTTAAGTTATAAATTAAAGATATTAAAACGAATCAATACTACAAAATGGTCTTCAAGGGATGATGCTTGTATCATTTATAATAATTCTTGGTGTGAAATATTAAAAGCGCTATCAGAAATAGAAAAAGAAGCAACTGAAGTACCAAAACCTCGAAGTGAAGCAGGTGTTTTGCGTCATCAATTTGAATACATGCATGTATTCAAATTGATGACGCAAACCATCATGGAAACTCACTTTATCGTAATTTTTTGGGGCTTATTACTATGTAGACTAAATGCTGTAAATAAAAAATTACAAACCATCGAAATCGATGTAGTCATTGTTTTGTAGTTGTATGATTCATTAATTGAGCTTATAAGTTCACAACGTGAAGAATTTTATGGTTATGAAGAGCAAGTACTAAATCGATCTACAATACAACATAATATAACTAGTGTATCAAGAAAAAAAAAGAGAATGATCCAATACGACGAAAATATAGGCATAGCCCATTCGGCTCCTGATTTTCCTAAACGGGTCCCGTTTTCAAAAAGGTCATTTCCCAAACGGCTCCCGTCGAAAAGGGTTTTACCAACAGGTCAATTCCCAAACGGCTCCCGTCGAAAAAAGTTTTACTATCAGGTAAATTCCCAAACGGCTCCGGTTTTTTACAATACAAATTCCTTCCTACTTCATATAGACTTAGGACTGTCTCAAAAGAAGTGTGATTAAAAATGTGTTGTTGTTTTTAATGGTTAAATTATAAAAATTATATTATGTAAATTAGATGTAAAAAATTTTAAAAAAATAGACAAAAATAGTAAAAAAATGTATGTATAAAAAGATAAAAAAAAATTATACAATTGGTAAATTTTTGATGCACAATTTTATTGACATATATATTTATTTTATTCGACATTATTGTCGAGCTTTCCAATTAGCCATGAACACATGCTATAGATTAGATATCGATGATATACGAGTCATATATACACGACGAAATAATACACACAAGTTTTGGCGATTATGATACTCGCTGTGTACGAGTACGTATAATATTATATAGGTATGTAATTCTTCGGTTAGGTTATTGACCTGTCGGTAAAATCTTTTTCGACAGGAGCCGTTTGGGTAATGACCTGTTCGTAAAACCTTTTTTGACGGGAGCTATTTGGGAATAATCAAACAATAGACGGGAGCCGTTTGGGAAGCGACGGAAAATATAGCTGACGATACTGAGCTCAATAGGAAGGACAACTTTAGAATCAATACATTTATAGTTATTCTTGATGCACTAGGAAATGAATAATTAAAAAGACGCCAGGCGTATAATTCATTCTGTGAACCATTTTTTTTCTTAACAAGATTTTTTGAACTTAATCCGTGAGAAATAAAACAAAATCTCTAGGTATTGGGCTAATGCCTGAATAAATATACTCTATAATACATTATTCGTTACATAAAAATAAAAATAAGTAATTTTTCTGGATTGCGATCATGTGTGTTTGCTGTATACGATTAAAGTTTATTGTTTAGTTTATAAGATACAGGCCACCGAACCATATAACACGATTTCGCAAATCACAATAACACATTAACACAACAGATACAAGCAGTAGCGTTCAACAATTTCAGAGGTAATTGCCTCTGAGATTTTTCTAAACAGTGGGTGGGTGGTAGCATGAAGTAGTAATATAAAGTAAAAATATTAGATTATGTTGGATTGATCATAAAAGTTAATATTAAGTACCATCGATAAGATAACAGTGTAACACTAATAACACCAACTGACCAATATTATGTAGTTTCCAGTGTTCCTAGGAAAAAAATTATTTGGATAAAAACAGTTCAACAATTCATCTCTATTGATGTATGGCTATACTGAAATAATTAAATCACATAACTGAACACTGTCGACAGTGAAATTGTATTATTTGTATGTTCCTCGTTATTCGGTATGAATTATGATTATTGAATTATAAATAATTTAATTTTCAGTTAATTTATTTTACAGTACGAGTTCACTTTGAAATCCCTTAATTTATAATTACTTAATTTAGTGTAAATGTATGTAAATGAAAATTGTGATTGTAATAAAAATCATTTTTCTATTAAAGATGTGAAATGGACTCGACACTTAAATGTTTGCCCTGTTCGTGGAGCTAAACGAAAAAAGAAAAATACTAAGTCTTTTTTTATTTTATCTCAAGTCAAAAAAATATGTAGTCATTTTACCAAAATAACAGAATGTGAGTTACCTACTAGGTATCTATATTTAAAATATCATTATATTTTCTA
Organism: Sipha maydis; assembly: GCA_034509805.1. NCBI lineage: Eukaryota > Metazoa > Arthropoda > Insecta > Hemiptera > Aphididae > Sipha > Sipha maydis. The sequence continues at coordinate 225,337 of JASXSY010001936.1, read as the reverse complement.
TACTCTATTTACGTTTAGAAGCGACACAGCCGGAGACCAGTTTTTATCAGCGGCGGACAGGTCACGCCCAATCGATCGATTGGATCCCCCACTGTATATACCAGCTGTTTTACATTTTGAGTGTGTATCTTATGTTACATCTAAACGTGCGAACCAAATACGTTATAACGCACTGTACCTGAGTCGTCAACCGATGAAGAACCATACGTTTTAAATTATGTGTACACGTTTGCAGTAAACACTATAATGATGTGTCCCTCCTATTGGCGGTGGTAATTAGGACAAAAGTGAGCTACGAGGCCACGCCCATGTGCAAAAGTCGGCTGTCTGGGTCGCTTCTAAACGTGAATAAAGTGTAGTTGTTGAGGGTCGTTTTTCAGTTCAATTGGTGAGGTGAGTGATTACTGAATTGAATTAGATAAATTAGTTGAACTAAGTCGCTAAGTTAAGCTAAGTAACCAAGTTTTTGAGGCACTGATAAGCTAATGAACTAGGTACACATCAGTGTTGTCAACTTAGCCATTTTATAACTCAATCTAGCTTATTTCGATAATATGGCTACTATATTTGACATCTAGCTACTAGCCATAAATGTAGTATATTTAAATATTTAGCACAAAACTACTCCTTTCATTTTTATTTTATTAAGAAGCTTTAAAAAATAAAATAAAATGGGTATACAATTGTTGGACTCAATACTTCCAATTAAATTTGGCTTAAAGAATAGGAACGCATGATTTAGGTACATTAACAACTACTCATACAAATAACAAAGATATTAAATTTCAAGAAGATCTCGACGATTTAGTTGAATTCTGGATTTTAATTTTAAATACAAACATTAGATAAAAATGTAAATTGTTTTTGTTTTTAATATTACCTATGTCGATATAATCTAGCAATTTTTTTTGCTATATCTAGTTATTTTTTGTAGTTATCTTAGCATAATTTAGAAATGCTAAGTTGGCAACACTACTCCCCACCTTAATAATGCACAATGGTAGTTCGTTACTGTACGTAGTTGTACAAAATCTGATGGATCAATAGTGAGTAATATTCATACTTTCATTGCTCGAATTTTGTGTGCGTTTCGCGAATACAGAATAATTCGTCGTTTGAACACATCCAGATTATCTAGTGGTCAGTTTTATGTTTTATTTAATGATTTAAAATGTTTTTTAGACTTCTAAACCTAATGTAAGATATATATCTGTTGCTTAGAGCAAGACCTGAAATCATGTTTTTCTGCTGAAAAAATAGCCATTGTATCTGAACAAGTATAACCATCTTAGTGTAATAATTGGAAATTTTGATTTGAATAGTTGGTGTTATTATTGTGTGATTATAGTAATTAGTAACCAAAATATATGAAAACTGTATTTTAATTTTAATTCAACAAGAATTATGAAAAATACAATTTTTTTTTATATTTAGATTAATATATATATATATATATATATATATATATATATATATATACTACAATTAAAATCCCTCTATTAAAATTAAAATTTCTGCATGATGATTAAGTTGTTTAGGTTACTAACAAAGTATGTTGGAAGGACAATTACAAATAATTTAAATAAGGATGAAAGAAATAATAAAAAAATTAAGACAAGAAAAGGGAGTTGTGGATGATATTGGTATCACTTGCTTGTATCCAGAAGATAAGTATCCAAATATGGGATACTTATATATTTTAATTAAATCTGTTACTAATATGTTACATCAATGGTTTTCCACTTAAGGGCGCACTTCTTTAGGGAGTTGTAACAACATTTCAGAGAAGACTTGAACATTTATGAAAACGAAAATTAATTAATTAAAGCTAAATAATAGTGCTAACTCATTAATTTTTATTTAATTGTTGTAAATTTAAAATTTAATATATTACAATGCACTCTGTTTTAATAATTAGAAATTTTAATAGTTTTTTTTCTCATAAATAAATTTGTTCAAATTTAATGAAATATTGATTATTTAATGATTGGTACAGTCATTAGACTTCAATCTTGTATTTGCGAGGAAGGTGTAACTAGAAAAGTTTAGTATGACACAATAATATGAAAGAGGGCATGGATCCAAATGTTATATAATGTTTATGTGGGTTTTATATTTTATTTAAATTAAAAATAAGAAGATAAATATGTACAAAAATATTTATAGAATAGACAATATATTCTAATGCAATATAAAAATTAACCTTGATATGTTTAATTAATATTTCCAATCAAATGTGCTATATTATTTTTATACAGAAGTTTACACTTTAAAATAATTTTATATTTTTAACATATTTTGTATATTTTATTTAAACCCTCAAATAGATATACCTTTATATGATATAGTTAATTCTTATGACTGAAATTAATTAAAAACGGTATATTTTTTAAATAACCTGTTTAATACATTAAGTTGAAAATGTTGCCTTTATCTGGACTACATTATTAAGCTATGTAGAAATAAAACCATACATTTTTGACGGTTTTTATTTTTCTATAAATATTTGTACTTATATATGTGTATCAATAGGTATAGATGATACTTCTCAATCAACACTTCCTAATCATGAAAATATAAATATGGTTAGTGTTCCTTATAAAATTAATAATGGTATAGAATTTCAGACAGTCAATGATTAAAATTGATACTGATGATGAGCGTCCTATAAATATAAATATTATTTATTTTGTTGATTTAAAACTATACAAATAAATTCATAAAATAATAGTCTATTTCAAAACAAACTATATTAATAATTTAAATTATAAATATAAGATTGAATAAATCAATTAAATACAAAAATTTAACACTGAAGGGTGTTAAGGTTTTTAATTTAATTTTATAATTCTTATTTTAAGGTAAACTGTATTCCCTCAATCAGTGTCATAACATAAAATATATAATTATTATAATTTAAAGCATTGGTGCAGTACACAAATTTTGATACAATTCTCTAAAAATTACTTAATTCAATACTGTTGACTATCCTAAAAATATAAATTTTGAAGAAATAAAGAACAATTGTAAAGGTCAAAGTTGTTTAGAAAAAAATAAATCAATCATTCTAAACCTAGTTTCAAAAATAGTAGTTCATTTATGAAATTTTTATTTTACTGCATAAGTGCAGACAAAAATTAGTTAAAAATTGGAAGTATTTATGTGCCCTGTACATAGTAAAAATAAACCTTTAATCAAATTTAAGTTTGTATTTTTAAATATTTCCTGTAACCTTTATAATTGAATGCATGACATAAATTTAAACTAATATATTTGTATCTTAAATAATTTATATGTTTTATTTTTTGTTTTATAATATGAATAATATATCAAACACAAAGGATAATATGGATGTACAAAATACTTGTTCTATACCAGGATGTAATAATAAGTATACGGACAAGATTAGTGATGAAACCTTATTTGTACTTGGAAGTGTAATGATTTTACTGATTAATTATCATTTTTTAATTTTAATTTTTGTGAAATTATTTATTTTCTAGGAAGATTCTGTGGAAAGTAAATCGAGTTTAGTATATGGTGTTAAGTTGACTAAAAATAGTAAACTTTGTAAGAGACATTTTATTGCTGCAGACACAAATGAAAATCCATTTGAAACAAATTGTTCATCAAAAGAGCTAAAACCATATAAGAATACGTTTAAAAGATCAAAAAATTATAGTGATGGTGATTATTTGACTAGAAAGAAAACAAAGAATAATTTTTCCAGTAAGTAAATTTGTACTACATTGAATTAGTGTTTTCAAAATCTATTTTCTCTTAAAATTTATATGCTTGTTTCATTTTGTAGTAGATGAATCGAAAACTTCTTTAAACATACTACATGAAAATGAAGAGTTCATCGATAAAAGCATTTTAATCTCAAATACCATACCAAATGATTCATTTGCAAATAGTTCAGTTAAAAATTCCGACCTTCAGTCAAGTTTTGATGAATCACCTCCTGAAGTGTTAATAAATAAGTTTATAACAGCCATTCCAAAATCATCATTTAGAACTAAACACTACTCTGGAGCTGAAACTCAACTACCAACCGACAAATTGGAGTGTATAAAATCTGAACCCGTTGATGATTTAATTCCAATAATTTCAACAGATGATGTTAAGCCAGTTTTTTGTGAACCAAATTCTAACAAAAATTCACCATTGACTTCAACTATAGACTTTGCGTCTAAGACAGAAGAGTTAAATGTTAAGTCGTCAGTTAAACAAAATTCTTTAACTGTTTCAAACACAAATATAAAATCTGAACCAGATGATGAAATAATATATGATATTCCAGATTTTAATGTAGATGAATTAGCTGAATTTTTTTATCGTAAGCTGAATGAACGCTTACAATCACTTCAAATATAAACTATATAACTGGTTATTTACAAAATAATATAAATGAGTCCATGTCCAGAAAAAGTACAAGAATGTCAACAACTAGTTATACTAATAAAGTTGATTTATCTTCCATTTTAAATTCTAGATCAATCAATGTACTTCCATCAACTTTAGCTAACAATTTAATAGTAAACTATCAAAACATAAGTAGCTACTTTTTAACATTTCATCTAATAGTTCTTTAAGTATTACTATAAATACTGATCATCAACCTAATGTTTCAAACACTTGTATTAATTGTTCAATGATTAATACTTCACAGTATAATTATCTTCAAAATGATCAGCAGTCAACTATTAATTCTGGTGTTGCAGAAGTGCAGAAGTGTGTTCTGATACTGTAATTGTTCCAGAATACAATATGATAAGTATAAATTATGAAACCTGTCTTGCCAAACAAGAAACGAATTTCACATAATATTCAATGGGTTGAAAAAACTACATCAGTAATTTTAAATTATGATTCATTAAATTCTGACCAAAACAAAAACATTGAATGTAAACAAGTAATTATTTTAATTGATGAAATAGCCAAATCCATTGTGCTTCCTAGTAATTTTGAAGACACTACATTAACATAAAAAAGTAAGGCACATCAATTCATGGAACTAGATGAAAATATGAAGCTTATCAAGAAAATTTATTTTTACAAAAGTCTAGTTTCAGTTATTAATATTAATAGTAAAAGTTTTGAATATTATGAAGAAATTAGAATTCCGAATCAATTAAAAAAAATATTTTAGACAAAATTGATGAAATCAAAATATGTTGGGGCTATAATGGATTACATCATGAAAAATGTATTGCTTATTTTGAAGATATTTCTGAAGAATCTGAATTTTTCTCTACTGTAAAATGTTGATGATTGACAAGAGTAATTTCTCAAAAGATCCTGTAATGAAAAGTAAAATTATTTTAACTTTATTATATTTATTTATTTTTACAAGCAAAATGCACATTTAAAAAAAAATTAATATAATATGGTTGGTAATGTACAATTTGCAAATTAAATCTTAATACTAAGTTTTTATAGTAATTTACTACTTATTAAATATATTATACAATTTTAAATATACAATACCATAAATAATTTATTTAATATTATTATTAACTAATTTCGATGACAAATATATTATATACTAAAATACATCTAATTGTATGTTCTAGGTTATTTCTTATATACTATTTTGTTAAATTATTTAAATATAAATTAAACTTGTCAATATTGCTACATGAAAAAAACAATATTAAATTTATTAACCATGGCTCTATTGATAGGAGAATATCGACCATAGTTTTTAGATTAGAATGGTACACAAAAAGTATTAATTTGTCTAGTACTACAACTAGAAACTAGAAAGATAAAGTTGGAAAGTAATATAGGACAATTAACTAGTCCATTGAGCAATTTAAAAATAAAACAGACATCAACCTTTTTTCTTCGTGTCTCCAACAATTCTGTTTAAAAGAGATAATAATGAGTGGTAGAAAAAATGGGGTGGATGTGAAATGTTGCATTTAAACAACAAAAATCTAAAAAAGCAATTTTGTATAGACTCTATTGTTTGTATCGAACTTCCTCTACTTTGAAACCAAACTATAGAATTGTATCTCAAAATTGATTTTACATATGAGAAATATAGTGCTTGTAATATATTTACATTATTAAAACTTTTGCAGTTTCGATTTATAAAATTATATATAATAAATGTATAGAATTATTTAAATAGTAATTATAAAGATATGGTGTCCCTTTTTTCGAGAATGTTAATACTTTGTATTTAGAAGTATTTAAATGTAAACTATTTTGGCTACACCAATCATAGAGAGAGTTTATATAATTTTGAAGTAACTGGGCATAATTTAGGGTCTCTATAATACGAAATAATTTTAAGTCATCTGCAAAAAATAAAATACGTGAGTTAGGAAATTTAATGTCATTAATAAATAAGTTGAATAATAAAAGTGCAAACCCCCTCCCCAGGGCCGAAAAAAAAAATAAGAAAATTGTGATATTATTGATGACGTGTAATATATTCGTAATTTCTTTGTTACGCTCTGAACTTACTATAATTTTTGTTATTTTACCTACAAATATTTATATCTGTTTGTAAAGAAAATGGGTAGTTTTAAAAGGAAAGTGTTTGTGTTGGTTATTTTTGTTAAACCCCCCTTCCTCTACCCAGAATAAGATTAAATGTACGCTACAGGGTATATGAATACCACCACAGTAGTTATTGTAATTCATAGATTCTGGAAGAGTGGAATTTGAACACTTACTACCAAAAAATTTCCAAAAACATTTTGGATTATTTCAAATGAAATTTTGTGTTTTTGAGATAAAGCTATTATAATCAAATTTATTTTGTGATTCACACTGTGCTCGTATATTTGCGAACTGATGGTATTTAATTTGTTTGGACATCTTTTGTATACTTTATGTGCTATTTTTTTTTTTTTATATCAATTGCTTTAACGTTTTACTGAACTATATAAGATATTTTGGTGTACAGAAATATTTTTTTCGGACATGATGTATCTATAATTCTAAAAATATTATCGTAAAATTTATGAACTGCATCATTAATATTTAAATTTTTAAATATACCATTCCAATCTACTGAAACAATATATGATCTAATGTTATTATAATCATTGGCGTGCGTAGGGGTGGTGCAGGGTATGCACCACCTGCGACTTATGGCTTAGTTTTTGTTATAGAAACCATTTTTTTATTCAAATATGTTACTATTAGACATTAGTAAATCTTTTAGAATTTATCAGTTTAAAAAAGAAAAATTACGTTTAAAATTTGTTCTCTTATCAACTATAATTTATCTGAATTTATAGTAACCACTGTTGTAATTCAGTTTTAATAACTATGGCCTCTTATAGTATATCTTTCTTGTAGATATTGAACATTCTTTTTTCACCATAAAAGACCGCAACCTCTTACGAAGCAGTATACTCCCACCATACACCGTCTTGAACTTTACTTTTTATATAGGTATAAAGTAAAAATATGTTAAAAAGGATACACTAACATTATTTATATTTGAAAAAACTAAATCGAGCATTGAACCAGATCGATTATAAATTGAAATATGCTTTGTCAAATTAATATACGAAATACTAGTAAAATATTTTAATCAAAATTATTTACATTAAATAAATTATGATAAAGTACCTACATTTTTAAATCATAAAATTAAAGATTCTTATTTATTAAGCCTTATAAATTCTAGAGTTAATTCTCACAATACTAGAGATTCCTGTTTATTTTAAATTAATCATTTTTTCCTTAGTTATATACTAAACTCTCTTATTAATAATCTATTATATAATGGTAACTCTATAAACACTGACTTTGATTTTTTTTTTTTTATAAATAACCTGTATTAATTAATTACCTTTATATTTTGTGTACCTAGTTGTTGTCTATATTTTAATTCATATTATTCATTATGTTATTACTAAATTAATTCATTCAATTGTTATTAGTTCACTGTTGGATTTAATTACCTTAGTTTTTTTTTTAGTTGTTATCTTTATTGTTATTTTTGTTAATATTCATATTTGCTTATATCTTACTAATTTTTTCATGCAATTTATTATTAAGTACCAATATTGTCAACACTATTTTGTAATTGGACATTGGTCCGTAATAAATAAAAATAAATAAATAAAATAGAAATTACGGTATTATTTGCCGAAGTCCATTGAATATTTAGGAGATTATATCGCCTAATATTAAAAATTTAGAATTTTATTGTACACGAGATTATCTATAACATCGAAATGTTTATTATAATATAATATATACCAATATCAGAATTCGGAAGTAAATACACCGTACTAATAACTGATGAGAAAGAATGAATGAATGACTTATTTCTATATATAGTAGCTCAATTGAATTCTCATGTAGAGATATTCGATGGCTGGGAAACTTGCTTGTCGTTCAACATTTCAAAACAACTGATGCAATGTGTTGCATTGTGTCAATACACTAAGTATTTTTACAATGTTACTATTTTACAGATTTTTAAAATTTATAATTAAAATATTATAATATTATATAATGTATAATAATTTTGGTTAGCTACGAGTCTGGATCAGAATCTGAGGTTGAGGTGTCTTCATTGGGATCTAGTAGGATGTCCTAAGGTAGCAGAGGTTTGAGTCTTTGAGATTTGTGAATCTCTTGCTGATATTGTAGTGACGAGCTCCGTCAACTTGTTTACAATGTTTGCTTTGCAGTCCGTGAAAATAATGTTATTTTGTTAATTCAATTTTTATTTTAGTGTAGGATACATCTAAAATGTAATTGAATATATAACCAGGGCTTCCAACAATCAACATTTAGCTGTATAGACTAGATCGACATTGTCTCAAAAGCTTGATATTGAATAGTTCGTTAAGCTATAAAGAAATATTAACATAAATAGTGTGCTTTCGAAATGTCTCTAAGCTGAAAATGATTTGAAGTAATTAATGATAATAGATATTTCAATTAACTATTTGTAGGACCTACTAGTAGTAATAAGAAAAACAGTTCATATTCTTTGTAAAGTTAAACCGTATAAATCATTCAAGCCAGTGAACTCGGTGAACTATGTAAACCAAAGAATAGTTCATTTGAACTTTTCATTTCGGCGAACTGTGAACCAATGAACTTTTTATCTTTAAAATTAATCTGTTCTCTATAATGAGTTGAAATTCCCATATTTAATTGATATCCGTGCTCGAACGATATGACTATCTCTCATAATAATATACCTCACCGTGGTACGTTTGTGGTATTTTATCCTCTTTGGCACAATACTGGTTTCTACATTCTGTTTCTATTATCAGTGGTTTTTGATAATCATAGAATGATTATGTGGAATAATATTGATAATATATTGACCGCATGCTGCGGGATTGATAACAAATTGTAGATATCTATAATATTTTTAATTCTAATTCGTAATAATACTTGTGTATTAACTAATAATTTTATTTAAAAATAATAATTATGTGTTAATCGCAATATAAAACCACCATGTTTTCAATTAAGAAGTCGCTGTTGACATGCTTAACTGCTCGTCAGTTGCGTAGAACAAGATCGTTTTTGACAGATGCGTACCAGTGCAATGAGGTATGGCAAGAACGGTTGAACTGCTCGCTACTGAAGAAAGTTGAACCTGAAATGATGTATCACAAACTATCTTCTATGTTGGATAGTGATAAAAAGCAGATAAACGCCATTGACTTGGACCTATTCGCCAACTCATTAACCGATAAAACATACCTAGAAGAACTGGAAGACCTAGTATATAGGTTTCGTCTATCAGCTCAAGCAGGCACGCTATTGCCATCCACCCATCATGCCGTAATTCGATTGTTTCTTATATCAGATAACACTGAAGACCTTATGAGGATATTAAAAGATAGATTAAATTATGGAATTTTCCCAGATTACTATTTATGCAATTTATTGATGGACAAATTTATTAAAGAAAATAATTTTCGCAATGCTGCAACGATTGCTTCCAATCAAATGTTACAAGAAGAACTAGAAAATGATATCACTAAAACTATGGGTTTGTATTCTTGTTTGAAGTATATCATTAATCCCTGCGACTGGGAAGATATAAAAGTAAAAGTAGAGGAAAAGAATAATGAAGAAGAAAATGACGAAGAAGAAGAAACAAGAGTACGTGTACATTTTTTAAGAAATCCTTATTTTGATAATCATTTTGATTTGACGGATGGAGATCATTTGGTGGGTAAGACAATGCTAAAGATCAGTAAAACTGATAATACTATTATGGGAAACAGTTTCAAAACTATTGGATTAGCTTATTACAACTTATGGAATGAGTTAGCAGATCATCTAAAAAAACTTGAAAGTCCTGTTTATTTAGAAACTGTAGAATTGGTTATTTCTGCAATAGACAAGCGAGCACCAGAAAATGCTGAAAAGCTGAAAGATACTATTTCCAAATTAAAAATTGAAAATAAAAGTTTGACAGAAGAAACAAAAAATGCAGTAGTTGAAGCAGTAAACAAAAATGAAGAAAAAGAAATACAGTTTCAAAAAGTGGTGTGTAACAATAAATCTCATTTTTTTTATATTATTTTAATGTATTTTTTTTATTTCAGATTTACAAAGAGTATGAATCCTTTAGACGAGAAGAGTTGCAAAGGTATATGGAACATTTGAATAAGATGAAACGTTTGCAAAAGGTTAAACAAGTCAAACAGGAACTAAAAGAAAAAGAACAACTATTGTTCTTCTTTGATAATGAACACAAGCATGATTTAGTAAACGAAGAAAAACTTAAAAGAACAAAAAAGAAAGTGGCTGTAGTAAAGAGTCCTAAAGAAGATTTAGCTTATATACCCCCAGAAATCAGAAAACCTGGGTTTAAGCGTGATTAAGTAAAATAATTGTAAGTGTAAGTTAAATAATGTATGGTGTAGTTTAATATGTTCTCACCTGAATTAAATAAAACTATTATATGTTTGATATATTTATTTATGATTTTTTAATTACTTTATTTATCAACATAAATTATTCTAATAATAATTAAAATTAATTATAATTTTTTAAAATTTTATTTTTAAAACTACATTTAAAATGCATTTAATTTAATTTACTTCAAGCAAAGTTTTTTATTTAAATTATTGACATCCAGATTTAATCTATGAAACCAAGGCAACATAATTTGTCTAATATTATTTTTATACAATTTATAATTACATGAAGATTACTATGGTAATGAAATATATAAATAATGTATTTTAATGTACTACCACAGTCTATAGATGTTATTATTTTATTTAAGTTTTAGATTTTTATCAGATCAATTATAAACATTTTAATTATTTATACAAAATTACTGACTTTCTACCACAATTAGATCAAATTTTAAAAAAACTTGAACATAATATTGTGAATTTTATATATTAAATATCAGTCATTTTTATAAACAGGAAGTAAAAAATTTTACATGATTCATAGGTTACAAAATATAGAATACAATGACGAACACATTATTTTCGATCATAATTATTCATATAATTTTTTAAGCTGTTACTAATGCAAAATATATATTATTAAATGATTATAATTTTTATAGTAAGTTAACATGTATGTAGTTCTTAATATGTGTATGTTTTCATAACCAACAATATATTTACTAGAATGAAATTTATGTCCATTATTTGAATAATTATGTGTGAAATTTAGTCAGTTTTTCAATTAAATTGTTATAGTTGAAAATGATTAAGAAAAATGTACTCATATAATTATGAAAAAAATATTTTATTATAATTTATTTAAACACAATGTTATCTAAATAATCATAAATATAATATAATTTAACATATTACTCTGCCAATAGTTACATCATAACCTGTTTACTAAAATCATTAATTACTTTGTAAAATATAATAATATTGTACTAGCGAAACATGATACTCCTCCTCCACTAGAAACATCCATACAACAAAAAAATCACTCAATTATTCCTAAATCTTTCACATATTGTATACAAAGTGACAACTGCACTTACTGTATATACACTGTATATTAATATAATTTATCAGAGTTATGAAAATTATACTCTAAATATGATAACTTCTTTGTTATATTTAAACAAAAAACAAATTACGCTATTTGGTTAGTATGCGGTTAAATAGCAAAATATGTTCTTTTAGGTATCTACTTTAAATTAATTTAATTGTCTAGTTCACTATGAAACTAAAGGATGAATTTAACTTCTGCACATGCCTTACACCAGTAGAAAATCAAGAATTTAGTTTTTTTTTGGGGGGGGGAGCAAAGTTTAACTAAATTAAAAAAAAACATACTTAATAAGATAAAATACACGACTTGAAGTCATAACTGTACATTACAGATAAGATCATTTGACTTGGTTGATGTTTTAAAGCACGGTATCCTAGCTGTGACAGTCGCGACCACAATGTGTTTTTCGTGATTCTTATGTGTTTTCCAATGAGCGATGGCAGTTTTGACACTATATGAGTTGCGACACGCACCTTGAAAAACCAATGTACAATTACTGTCTCCATCGGCTTTTGCTATTATTTTAAATTTTATACTATTAAATATCTTGGTCGAACTACAAAATTTGTCTAAATCGTATTTTTGTATGATTAAGAAGATATATTAATTAGAGAAGTACGTAATGATCCTGAGGTAACTATGTTTCTGGATGGTATAGTTAGTTGAAAACACTAACGGATTACACACACTAATGTTCATTGACTACTCACACTTTGACACAGCCCAAATGTCCATGTGATATAAAATGCCTAAATATGACTCCTTATAACATGCTACGCTTCAGCTTTTACATGCCTGCTGTGAATAGAATCAATATTTAACTTTCAGATTACGTTTTCTACGCATATACAATTTTATATACTAATAATATATATATTTATAAGTTATATAATACCTAATCAATATTATAATAAACTATATTATCGAATAGTTATGTACGTCATACATACCATACATGTGAACGTACACGACGTAACTTTACTACATGGTTTGCTTTTTCCTCGTTCATTCATCCGGTCCACAGTCGTTAATTTTTTTTAGTCTTTTGTATCAGCCGGTTTTTGACATGATTACTTGCACTTAGATAGATGGTCGTGAACCATTGTAAATTTATTGAGTACGCGAGAGGAGGTGGATTGTATAGAAGACTTATTTGTTTAACTCGCTTGCATTTAACGGGATTAAGAAAAAAGTTTAATAATTTCAATATTGTAACTGTTATTTAAATTGATTCAATACTTTAAACTGTATAGTCAAGTAGATAGACTATAATAAACAAAACATATTGACATGTTGTTATGTTGTAACGATTTGTATCTAGACGAAGACTTTCTGTTTGGAAACTTCACGTGAATGTCCAAAACAAATTATATGATTTGTAAGATTTAAAAATTTTTATCTTGATTTTTATTTTATTATGAGCAACACAAACAATATAAATTATAAAATAAGAATAATACAGATGAAAATACTGAAACAAATAATAAAAATAACTATGAATAATAAGCAATTATGAAAATCACACGAAAAATGCACAGGCCAAGTTCCTATGTGCTTTGTCGCATATTTTCCGTTCAACTAAATAGACGCATTGAATGCATTTCGTTCGTTATCGCATGCTCTATAACGCATACGCTTATCGCAAGCAAAAACATACTAGTACAGACGTACCAAAATTTAAGGCCGTAGCCATTTTCCTTCAAAAATGAAATACCGTCCCCCCCCACTAAAAAAGATTGGTTTCCATTTTCCTCCACATTATTTTTGACTAAAATTATGTCTATTATTCTCCAATATTTTATTATATTTATTTTCTTTAAACAGGTATTCATTTGTTGCTGAAATGTCCTATAATTATAAAAAAATATAATATTATAAACTGTAGTGATTTTACTATATTTTATATTTTATACCTATATAATACATATTTTCTGGTTGCGTTAACACCAACCACTTATTATTATCTAATTTTAGAATCTGAACGGAGTGATGGAATCTATTGGTTTTACAATGATGTGTGTTTTTTTTATTTTTTTTTATTTGATTTTTTATTTTTGTGTCTGACGACACCTTTTTTGGCAGTAAAAATGCTTCGATTTGCTTACGTAGCAACTTTTCTGAAAGAAAAGTGAATCTAGTTGGTACGTTGGGGGGTCAAAAGTAAAAAATTTTCAATATTTTTTAAATGCGACGGGAAAAACCCTAAAAAAATAAGGGAAAAACGGGAGTTTTATTTTGCTATAACTCAAAAACTAATCGATGTAAATACTTGAAATTTTCACTAAATGTTTAGATTAGCGTTCTCTATACACCGTTAAATTTTCAAAGTATTTTGACTTTTTTAAGCTATTTATAGACAATTGAAATTTTCAATTTTTTTAATTTTTTTTTTTTTAAAATAATGATGAAATTTTTTTGGCCGGCCAGAAAATCTTGAAAATTTAATACAAGGTTTCTTATAAGTTGTTCCTTAACTGATAAAAAAAAATCTAAAATCGTAAGTCACAATTTTTTTTTATAAGTGCTCAAAGTTCCAATTTATACGAAATATGTAAAAATTGCGAAAATTTGCAAGTTATTTTGTAGATAACAATTCATACAATTTTTTCTGTTCATACTTAAGGTTCAAAATTTTAACACTAGGTTATCTATAAGCTACTCTTCAAAAATCTTTAAAAAAATTTATACCGGACTTAGAGGAAAAAATTTTATGACTGTTTGAAATTTAAATATTTACGAAATTGCATACAACAGCGATTTATTCTCAAACGATTTTTAATATTTGTTATAATTCAAAAAGTATAAGTCGCAGATTTTTGAAATTTCTACCAGCTGTTAAGATTGGTATTTCCTTTATGTCATATTTTTTCAAAATATAATATTGATTTTTAAGCCACTTATAGGCATTTAAAATATTCGATTTTTTTACATTTTATTTTTATAATCGGTGATAAAAAAAATTTGGCTCCTACAAAATACTTGAAAATTTAATAGAAGATTCCACAGAAGTAGTTCTTAATGTCATTCAAAAATTATTAAAATCCATAGGCACAATTTTTTTTTTATAAGCGTTTGAACAGCGAATATTGACATAAAATTACATGTAAAATATAATATAATGTATAATATTCTTTTGACTGACAAATGATATCGGTTTTTTTAAAATTTTCTAACTCAAAGCGAAAAACCGCAACAACTTGAAATTATCATTAAATCTTTATATTGACGTTTTCTATACATGGTTAAAATTTCAAAGTATTTTGACATATTTTGACTTATTTATAGACAATTTAAATTTTCGGGTTTTCTAAATTTTTCGTTTAAAAATAAAATATACTTATTACAATATTTATAAATTACACTGTATTATATTCTAGACAAACATATCATCTCCGTTCAGAATCGTTTTTCGTATACAATGATACCTATCATTGAATTCAAATTTAACAAATCCATTATAATGACCTATCCTATGAAGAGTCGCACTTCACCCCCAAGTGTACAGCAGAGCGAGGCCCATCCGGTTCTTTTTTTTTATTATTATTTTATTTATTGATTGATGCATCTTTATCGACGATCGTACTTGTTTATTATATTCATTCTCTTTTTAACCACCCGTCAAGATCGGTGTGTACGGTGTTTTATTATATTATAACTATACTTAAAATAATTAATTTGTTCTTCTAATTCTAATTTATCATTTGTTCACGAATGACGATTTTATTATTTTATTTTTTGGAGGAAAATGAACTGAGGAGGAAAACGGTATCTCGTTTTTGGAGGAAAATGTACCCACCCAAATTTAATACTGAAGTTTGCAATTGCTTATTTACTTAAGTATTATCTACATTGACAGTTTTAGGCCATAATGTGGATAGAATTAACGAAGAACACAGCTATCGATCTAAATAGGTAAAAATTAACTTTTTAACTTTTTTATTAGGAATTTCCGACAGTTTGTCAATTTATTGATGATTGCCGGCTATAGACATAGGTTATTTATAGATGGGGAGGATACCACCCACACCCCTCTCTAACACTAGTCCTAGTCGTCTAGTTATCTTTTATCTCATCATTGTAGATACACCACGTTTTTTGTTAGGTATTTTTGTGTTTAAATTTAAATTTTAGGTCATTAAATCCGTTGCTTACAGTTATGTTCCCATTGGGTATACTCAGAGCGACCATAGAATTGGCTCCCAATATTTGGTAAAGTACCTTATCGAACATTGAATTGGCTACTAAGAAACGTAATATTGAATTGGCTCCCAATATAATTTTCAATAAGTGGTTATCAAAGTATAAAAGTTGAAAAAGTACGCGTAATTAATATTTTAGCGACACACTGCCGGATAACTGCTGGAAATAATCTAATTGTTAATCCGATAACGCATTAAACAGACACAACCACGGTCTTAAAAGTTAAGGTCGGACAACTAGAATATGAAGATAAGAAATATGAAAGCAGATATGAATTTGTCGTCAAGTCTACTTTAGATCGACTTCCTCACATTTTTAATTTTATCTCTTCAAAACCCTAAAAACTATGTATTAAAAAAGAGTAATTAAAAAATTGACATATTTTAATATTTGTAGAAGTTAAAATAATTAAATATTTAAATATTTGTAGAAGTTTAAATCAAAAAATCAAAAATTTGGAAAAGTCGATCTCAAGAAGACTTGACGATAAATTCATGTCTGTTTTCATAATTCTTATTTCTTCATTAGATTAATCGGTACGTTGTAAATAAAATAAGTCTATAACCTTATGTTAAGCGCGTGTTAGACAAAGACAGAAAATCGTCGCTTTCAATCCCCTTAACAATAAAAGAAAAAAATATTTAAATTATAAAGTGAAGTGGGTATGGTAATTTGATAAAATTTAAATAAATATTTTCTTACGATCGAAGCGATGGGGTTTTTTTTTTTTACTTATTTGGGGCGGTAAAAATCATTACCCCCTCTATTGAAAACTGAAATGACGCCACTGCTTAAAGGCAAATATTTAGTTGATATAGGTAGCGCTAAAATGTTACAACGTAAAGATATAAATTATATGTATTTTTCGAAGTCTCCATCGGTCGGGAGCCCTATTAAGTTCGGATACCTCGAGCTTGTGCCCCATGTAGCCTTAGGGTAAAGATGAATTTGGGTGTACTACATATACACCGTATACTTTCAATATTACTTTGAAAATTCACGGATATACTACGTATTCTCAAGTTACAAACACTTCGTGGATAAGCATTAAATGCAATTAGTATTGCAAGTTTTAACTTTGGCCTTATTTTGTAATAGACATTCAGTTTCTTCTCAGATGAATGTATCTGATAAAAATTATTTTATAGTAATATAGTATAATCAATAATTATTATTGATGGTATACTATATATTTACGATGGTATAAATTTATTTAAGTAATTTTAATTTTTATTAATAAACATTTGTGAATTTTAATTTTTGTTAATACTACAACCCTTTTCCAACATCACCACCATCTAAATCATAATATTTTCAAATCCAGATACTTGACGGCAATATCGAAATATTTATTTATTTTGTTATTAAATAGTTTCTAAAGAAAATTTCTAATCTGCAATTTTAATGGTACTATAATGAAGTACGAAAGAAACAGCGAAATACTCATTTCGATTTAAATACATATATTTGATAGCATTTAGTGATTTATACGCTGCCTACGTATTATATAATGACAATTAATATAATAGGTTTATTTCGTACGAGTCAAGGCCAAACTTCGTTGTCACTAATAATTATTAAAAATGTTGATAATAGTCACATACGATAGTAGTCAGTATGTATTTTATTTTTTATTATTATTATTGGATTATGATGAAATTATTGTCCATACATGAAATTAACAGATGATGATTCGGCACTATCGTACGACGAAATAATTATTTATTTCGTTCGATAAGGCTTAACCATGAGTGATCTTGCTGCGATTTCAAGCATTCGTGATCATTTACCCGGACCAAGCGACCTACAGTCGATGATTATTAAATATATTTTATATACTCACGCGTCGCGATTATTGTGTGTGCAGGGGCGGATTTATCTTTTTTACGGCTATAGGCACCAACAATTTGCCGCTCCTATAATAGATGAACAATTTACAATACGCCTCCAAAATACCTACTCTAAATATTAAATATATAGACAAAATTATGGGACACCATTTGAATTTCATTAATTTTCCAATTTTTGATGCATTTGATGTTTTTTAATAAAACACTTCAGAATTTGCCGCCCTAGACAGCTGCCTACAGTGCCTAATGGGAAATCCGCTTCTGTGTGTGTGCAAAATATAACTATCGTTACATATATCAATCTAGGTACAGCAAATGGATAGATTGAAAACAAATTAAATAAATTTAAACGTTTGAAACATTTCACCGCATGCGAACATTAATATTTTAGTATTTAACGGTCAAGGTTGAAAACATGACTATAATTTGCATTGCTGTTTGAAATAAGACAACAGTCTATTTATTTATTTACAGTGGACTTCGGAGGAAATGTGGTGTGTGATAGTTGACGGTTCCATGAGTTTTTTTTTTCGGGTTCTATTCAAAAAAGTTGATAATTGAGCCAAATTAAGGATGTATATTGTTATACATAGTCTTTGGTCAAGCGTACTATCGATGATTATCCATATTACGTTCATTGGTCGATATCCGCGCCTCGTGCGGTTGCGTTCGAAATCTGAAATCATACGCACGCATAAACACACACACGCATGTGTATTTGGAGTGGAAAAACTGAACTTCAAAGTTGTGACGTCATCGTTATTTAGTGACCGGCCGATCGTCCACGACAGTGTAGGAACCGCACCGGATCCAAGGAGGTTAGATATTGCCGTACACCACCGACAAGTATACTGCCAACGCCGCCGCGTAGCCGGACCGCCGGTGTGCTTGCGAAAGGGGCTGTATACGTGATGTGCGGCGGTAACGTAAAATAATATGTATTACGCGTATCCACTATACAGGGCGATACGAGGTGTCGGTGCCTTATCTCGTGTATGATTCCGATTTTTAAACGCTGCCGCCCGAAGCACGGCATTTTCTCCTTCAATGTTACCGATTACGCCGTACCACTCGGCACGCATAAAATACAATTACATTTATGCATTTCGATCAAATCGCTGCGTTTGTAATATGCATTTTCGCTAATAATTCTAGATCACCGTGTCCTGTTTTTTTTCAGAAAAATCATGATGCTATGGTAAAATCAGTTGTAAAATCAGTTACACCGCTGTGTTCAGAAAAATCTACCAGTTCTTGTAATATCGAAAACCTTTAAAAACTTTACAAAACAGCACGACCATCGCCGTGTTGGGTAATGGGTAATCGATGTCATGGCGTCGATTCATATTTATTAATCATTATTAACATTATCGCTGAGTTTAATTTGAACACCGAACACCGATAGACTTGAACACGCTTGGCCGCAAATAGCACGAGTCGCGCGAATCGCTCTGTACAAACGTGTATAAAAAAAGAGTGCGCGGTACACCGCCGCCCGACCAACCACTGTGTGTGAGACGACTGCTTAAATAGCGAAAACCGGCAGGAGCCGGGCCCAGTCAGCCGAACGCGCACCACCATCGTGCTTCTGCGTGATTACGCGTAGAATATTTCTAAAATATATATATATATATATAAATATATATATATATATATTTATATATTATAATATATAAATATATGTCTTACATAGTATATATATATTTATATAATCTTTTTTGATAATTTTATATGTTCGTAATTAAAGTCTTATAAATAAGGTTATATTTTCCTGTCGCGTGTTTGCAATTCGACATCAACTAAAAATCTATTCCAGTAAGTATTATTTATAAAATATATGGTCTTCCTATTATAATATTAGTTTTATTTTCTCAATTTTTCATAGTCGCGACAAGTTATTTTTATTCCTTTCTCTTTGATTGCGTTTTAATGTCTGTATAACCTGACACAATCGAACGATAGCGTTAATATAAGCGAGTTTACTAGAATTATATTACACTTCACGTTTTGATGGTTATGTTCGATTCCTTGCCGGTAGCATAGGTTTTATTTTTCCGGCGCTCGATAAACTGCCCCTCGTGCACGCGAATATGTCATTTTGTAAATCAATAGCTGTGCGCCGGACCCCCACGCGCTCTATAACCGCGTGTGAAGGTAAAACGAAAATTATTTCTTGTCTCCGTTCCGGACTGCGTAATCGGGCGGATCAAATCCAGGATCGCGAATTTTCTTTCATCGTTTTACTTAGCGTGAAATACCAGACAATCGTTTGAGTTTGTTAATATCGTACGAACACCATTGGTTGGTGTGGAGGTGTTAATGATCCAACGACGAATAGCTATTATTATTATTATTATTATTATTATTATAATTATATTGTATAACGTTAAATCATTTGTTGGAAATTTTGTAAATATTTCAAAAATATGGTTTTATGTACGTTTCTTATGTCTGATCACAGAATGGGGTTTTTATGTTTTATTGGTAGCCGCCGCCGCCGCCACTCAACGATCTTTGTTTCCCATACACCCCCCCCCCTCCCCACCGCCACTGTTTCCGTCGCCGCCGACTTCGACACCGGTCGTACCGCATGAACTCAAAGCCGGTGGGTGACCTCTACTCGTGATACTACTACCGTAATAACCATTACGTTGTAACGGAAAAGGTGTATAGAGCGAGAGAGAGATACGTAACACGCTCACGTTAAAATTGATCGGAACGAGTTCACCGTTACGTATTCTCGTTTGAAAATCTCAACGATTTTTACATTGTTTTTTTTCTTATGTATTTTAATTTAATTTTATGAATTAATAATTTTTACCGCCACACGCATACGTGTAGAGATGCTTGCGATAGAAGCTGGCGGTTCAATACTCCTTCACGGACGGTTAATACGTTTTAAATTGATACTATTCGTTGAATGTTCCATGACGTTATTTCACGCACACACACGCACTCGCACTCATATACCGGTCACTCACACGCACGCACGTACCTACATTATTGCACGCACGCAAATTAAATAATATAATGCGATTTTGACCTTTTATATTCTGTCGGTCGGAAAAGATTATATTATTATTATTCATTGGCGTAAGGCAAAGTGTAACTCGATACGCAATGCGGCCTTTACTCTCTTCGAAACTAATTTTTTATTGTGGTCCGATACATCGGGTATTATCTATCAATATTATTATTATAATTGGCTATAATATTACAAAATATTTGATTAACCGATAGTTATCTATATTGAATAATCATATGTGAGGGTTACTATAATTCTAGGCTTTGTGGTGTGCGGAAAGAATTCTGTGATTCCACAACACATTATGTTGTAAATTTCTCAATAAATGTTGCAGACTAATTTAATGTTAATATATGTTCTGTAGTCTTGATTAAGAAAATGTAATTTTTAAGTAAATATAACTATGTGTTTAAAAGAATTTATAAAAATACGATTTTGATTATTGATTTACATATTGTTATTATTATGATATTGTAATGTACTTTACTATAATAGTTTTATTAATAGTCTACTAATTATTTGTTGCAGCCAAACTCGACGTAATTTTTGTAGGTATGACTAATAAAGTCTACACGTGCCGATTGTATTTTCAAAATTTAGATATTCATATTACATAATATTTTTTAAACTTTTAACTAAGTAATTTCTGGTTTTTATTCGTGTCATGATAATTCTACAAATAATGGATTCAAAAATAAAAAATAACTTTGAAAATATTTTTCAAATATTGTAGTTAACAAATTAAGAGTTCAAATGTGATAATATATCTATTATTTTTTATAAATTAAAAAATACTAAGATAATATTGGTCGCAGAATAATAGTTATCTTTATTTTTATAATTTAGCGAAGCTCTAATTTATTTGTTGATAACAAAACATATATCATATATGAATATATATAGAATAATATATAAATATTACAAAACCTCTGAGGATGTTAAAAATTAAATGAAAAAGCATTAAAATTGTCTAAATAATAAGTATACCAAATATTTGTTGAGCTTTGCATATCAACTTAGTCATTTTATTTTCGTTGTAAAAGTTTGTGAAATTATTTCAATTAATTTTTTTTTCTAGAATGTTTTTATGTAGTGTGACAAATTGTTGATATCATTATCGTTTTATATTGTACTATACATCAAGATATCGAAATTATAATTTAATTGGTAGATCATAGATGATAAATATGATAAATTGTATTATACTTTATGTAAAAAATATCGTGACGAAGATCCACCTTATGGTGGAAAAAAATTAAAATGTATTCCCAGAAGTATCAGTATTGCCGAAATATAGTTGTTAATAGTTGATATTAGTGTTCCATATGAATGTCTGTTTAGTAGGGTTGACAATATAACTTCAAAGAAAATAAGTAGACTATATCCGAATTAACAATATTTTCTATTATTTTAACTCTTATGATAAATCCACTAATACTCGCTATAATTTAGTAACAAATCAACCTACATTTTCATTTTTGATTGAAAAAATAGTAAAATACCGGGTTTGAAGATAAAATATATTAATTATTTGAAAATCTATTTTTAATAAAAATAGTTTTAATTTTTTTTTAAATTTATATTAACAATTTATTTATTTATCTGAATATAATTAGTTTATTTTCTTATTTTCTATTAGCTAGGTAAAGTACATTTTTGCATTCATAATTATTAATAAGTAATTTATAAATACTAAGTAGATAATATTTGAAATCTGTATTTTCGATAATTTCGATATGATTTTGATATCGATACTTATGATATCTCGATACAATATCGGAAAATAGGAACAATTTTGATATACAAAATTATTTCGTTGCCTATTACTAGTATTTGGATAAATAGATTGATTAAACTTTTGGGTTTTTTCCTGATATTTCCTGAAATTTATTAAGTAACGAAATTGTGGTGCTTTAATTTTTCATTAAAGAACTCCCCCAAATAGTTAATGGGTTGAGCATGCCTTCTTTTGTATATTAATTAAAATTAAATTTTAAAATAAGTATTTTAATTTTCTATCCTTCAAATTATTTTAAACATTTAATTTGTATTATAAATTAAATAACATATATTCATATATTTCCAATTATAAATTAAGTACGTAAGAATTAAAATGTGAATTTATGTATTGGGTGTCATTTGAGAATATTTCACGTTCCTATTATTCCATTAAAGGGTTTGGGGCAACTATTTTTTTTATTAGAAATAATATTTTAATATTAATATTTTAAACTTTTTTACATATAATGTGTTTAAAACTTAATCGGTATAGTTTTTTACTTTTTGTTAGAAGAAAATTGTTAGAAAGGGTATTATTAGATTTTTGGTCTACGATAGGGTGAAATTGTAATATTTTCCCCTGATGTAAAAATTTCTAGTTCCACCTCTGGTATAGGAAATTTAATATAAATCCAACTATTAATTGTTGGTTATATTTTTAATCAATTATTGACATGAAACATAAATTATAATAATATTTAATGTTTATTTTAGCGATAATATTTAATACAGTGTTTAATTGAATGTGTAGTATAATTTTATATCTAATTTTTTGTTAATGAAAAACTGAATACTATTATATTTTAGTATTAGTAGGGAATCATCTATTAAGTTCATGTAATTTTTAATTAACAATTGTCTTTTATAATTAGATATCTAATAATTTATTAAGTGGTTATTATTATTATATATTGTATTTATATGGTTTGGTATTAATAGTTGTACATTTTTTAATCGATACTAAAAGCACAATCTAAATATCCAAATCACCTTTTATAATGTGTGTTTACTTATTGAAAATGCCGGAATATATATCTTTAGCGGTTATTTTATTTATCGTTCGAATTATTTCACTATGTATATTGTTTTAAAATATTTTTAATATTTTCATATTAATATATTTAAATTATATATTTTGCTAAATTTTCAAAGTACAAAATATTATTATCGAATTAAAATTTTAGCGTATTTATTTTAGCTATTTATATTGCCCACGACTAGTTATCTTTGTAATATAATAAAGGTTTATTCAACTATATATAGTATTCTTGTTAAGTCTTATCATTATTGAATCATTTTGTTACCAAATTAAATGTAGTTTTGAGTAATTAAAAAACATCAAAGTAGATAATTAGTTATGTTCAAATTGATTTTTAAATAAAAATGTTGATAGTAAAATGTTAGACATTATATGTTATACATGTACTACGGACTTTGATTTCGTTATTAACTTAGGACTTCAAAAGTAAAAAAATAATAATTTACGCATTAGAGATATACATAAACAACAAACGCATTATATGTTATTTGAGGTAGTAATAATAATTAATGAGTTTTACCAGTAAGTTTTAAGTACGTTTTATTTATTGCTTGATAGACAATAATGAGAAAAGCATTAATTTGTGCATTTATTTATAGGCATTAGTTGCTAAACATTGTAAGAAAAGTGTTCGTGTATGGCTGTGTAAAAATATAACCTTAATTTATCTTGAGTAGCTGTGAATGAATATGACATAAGTTGGTTTTGGATTAAAAAATTAAGGAGTGGGATGTACGTTCTACTTAAATGTGTTTCTATTTCTTTCGCTATACCTTTCTATCACATATTTAGTATTTACCTACAAAGAATTAATAGCAATTATACAGTTACATATATATTTTCATGCTGATTAGTATGTTATATTGTATAGATTGAATATATTTGAATTTTTCTATCATAACGTGTATATTATAAATTATAATGTTACTAATATTATCAGAACCGTTGTTTCACATTTTTCCATAGGATGATATAAAATAAGTCTGTGGGCTTTAAACAATACTATTTATATATCGGTAAATCAGTACGCATATCACATCGCATTAATTGAGATTCGATAAAACATACAATATAATTCTGCCATACAGATACAAGTCATTTTATGTTCATTTGGTATTACCTACTAATTAATATGTGTTGATTTATGGAATATACATAAAACTTTTATTTAATGTATCAAACTATCAATTATGACTTATATCAAAAAATTGATTTGTGGTCACTCAATTATTCTAAAATAAATTAAATATTTTACTACAGGTTTAAATTATTTAAACGGAGTTCCCCTTGAGAATTTTATTTTACTAATTTCAGAGATTGTATGTTCATGCAAAAATTAATTTTTACGTACATGTTTTCGGAATTTTACCTATTTCATCCACTGTGGTTGTATTGCGTACATTATTATTTTTTCATCTTGTATTAGTCCATTTTGTTTATACTATAATACAATATTAGCAGTATAGGTCAAAATTTATAATATTAAACAGGCGATCCTTTAATAAAAGAGGAGTTTTGTCAAACCTTACATTATTTAGTAATATTTTAACTAAATTATTTTATAAAGATATTGCTGTAGAAATTTTTAGTCCACTTGTTAAATTTTTTATAGGATTTTAAGTATATGGTATACTTATATATTTAACAGATGTAATGTTAGTTGAAATGTGTGTCGTATTTAATTTAATTATTAGGTACCCTAAATATTGTTCATTCCATACTAGAGTTCGTTAATCGCATGTTATATTTTATAATTTTAATTTTTACTGCAAAATATCTTATTTTTGCGCACAAATAATTTATGCTGTGAAATATTTAAGAAACGTATTCTTATTTATCGTAACTAATATTTCCTGCAAGGCAGTTTAATTGTCGTTGACGTTTTGTATTTACGATGATATTAAGGCGTGTTGAAACCTAAAAAATGAAATGATCTATATTAGTAAAGACGTTTTTTTTTTTATCGTATCTTTATAATATAAATTTCTAATAAGCTTAAATCTATCCCAATTATGATATAATACAATTACTCTGTAGCTTAAAATAATTTGCTCTGATGATTTTCAGTATTGAATCTATTGGTTTATTATATAACTTCCTTACTTTTAAAGATAAATAGTTATTTTTGATAATTTACCTATTATTTATTGTTTAACATAATAAGTTAAATTTTTAGTTAGACGAGTACTCGACTTAGTGAAATTTTTGTAATCCTAAATAGGAGAACTCGATTTTATTCGACTTAATTGAGTATTCAACTTGAATCAAGTACTCGAGTTTATGTATTTCGCTACTTAATTGAAAAATAAATGTTAAAATTATAAATAACCGCTTGCCAATTGTTTTCAATAGGAAATATATATAGTTGGTTTAAATTAATAACAAGGAGTCTTTTAGCTTTAATATTTTATTATCATAATATCTACATTTTATACAGATTGGTAACCACAACTTTTTTCTCGAGTAAAAATTCGACATTTTTTAGCTACTCAAATTTTTTTCCTAGTAATTGACATTTGTCGAAAATTTAGCGATTCAAATTGTCGAGTACTCGACTCAAAACAATTGAAAATCGATTCGACTTAACATCAAAAAACAATACTGTTCCAACTATAATAATTTTAGTTTTGAATAATTTAGTACGATTTATTTATTTAATTTTTTTTTACATATACTTGAATATAACACAATATTTTTAAAATTAGGCATTTTTCACATGGGTATGTACTTATCTATATATGATTATAAAAACTTTCTTGATGAGATTTACATTGACCCTCATATGCCATATTATTTATTCAGTTTAACGTTAATTTTATTGTGTTTTGCATTGATGATTAAGATTAATGGTTTTAATATGTTTCCAATTAGAAGTACTGAAGACATTTTTTTGATTTTGAATAATCTAAAATGGTATAGTGATAATATTGTCAGGGATAACTTATAAGTTATCCCTGACAATATTATCACTACAAGTGGGATATATTAATTGCCTGATAAATGTTAGCTAATCGATTAAAACAGGATATTATTGTAAGAAATATGATTTAGTTCTTTAAACTTTCATTATCTTAATTTTTTAATTTTTATGTTTATTTATAAATTATTTTTCATTAACAATGCATTATGACAGTGAAAATAAATCTAAATAAAAAAATAAGTTCAACTAAAATAAATATAAAGATTAATTTATAGTTCTGCGTTTGAAGTACAAATATTTATCAGTTTAAGTTAAAAGAAATAAATACAATAAATATAATTTAATTGAATCATAAATAATACTATTTAAAGAAAAAGCAATTATGGATGTATGAGACGAAAGCTGTAATAAAATGAAAATGGCTTTCTAACATATTGATTAATTGTATTAAAATTGTTAAAAATAAATAGTTTTTTTTATAAATATGATCTTAGTTGACATTTTACGTTGAATTATATTAAAGTTCATTTTTATTATTGCCTTGAATTGTTAGTGTAATTAAATGTTTGTAAGTATTCATTTCATGCATACCTTTATGAGTTTTATTGATATTCAAGGTCTACGTCTAGTTTTGAAATGTATGATTTAATGAAAACAATTTCATTAAAAATATTCTAATAAATCATTTTCTGGTATTATCAATTATTTTAATTATTGAACGAGACTAAAAAAAAGAAAAGTATAATTATTGGTATATTTTGCGTATAATTATTTATTAATATTAAATTTGCAAGTTATTTAGTTTATCTCAGATATATAGTTTACAGATTTTTTTAAAAGTTTTTTATTGTGAAATACGAATTTTCGAAATTGTGGATAATAATATTGAATAGTATTATTTTATGTTTAATTTATTTTAAGTTCTTTGATTATATCATTGTTAAGTATTTATTTTTCTAGTTTAAATCATGTTCATTTACTTTTTATACATATTTTATACTTATGTTTAATGTAAGAATATTAGAAATATATATTTAATTGCGGTTTTTCATAACTAATTTCGTCATTGTTAAATTTCCAGTTTAATAGGTGTGTTGATAAAATTATTTAGTTAAAGTGGTTATTTTTAAATAATCGTTACTTTCTTCTAATGCTGATTATGATATACGTTTCACAAAATCAATATTGTTAAATTAATTTTCACTTAATTATTTGAATAAATAACTATTGAATATTTCTCTATATCATAGTTATATTTGTACGACAAACAATATAATTTTAAAGTATTTAAATTACAAACTATATAACTACCCATTTTGTTAAAATTAAATAATTGATTTAATGTTACGTTTCATGTAATTATGTTATTATTTTCAAATATACACGTGACCAAACTACATTTGAGCACAGTTTTGATAAGATTTCTCTATATAATATATAGATAAATCTTAAATCTTGATATTATCATCAATGGATAAAGACTACGATTACGGGCTTAAATCAAAATATTTTGAGGAAATTTTATCATGAGCTTATTGAATTATCAAACTATCATCTTAATTGTTTTCCTTCGTTTTCCTGTCAAGGACATAGGAATAATACATGTCATTGTCACTGTGGTTTGTATTTTTAGACAAATATCTGGACTACATTCAAATAATTGTTACTCAATAGAAGTATCTCCTATGTCTTCATACATTTATAGCATAAAAGTATTACGCTTTGGAAATCTGAGATTTTAGTTTTTTTTAGGTGTACATAATTATAATTTAAGTTCAACATTACGGTAAAGTATTAAAGAACTTAAACTTAAAATATTATCTTACCAAATAACCTATTTAGTTTAATTATTTTCTGTGAGAGAATATCGTTCAAAAAGGTTTTTAACATTGCCATTGCGAGTGCCAATTGTGGATTTTGAACAATCCTTTTAGTGTAATTTTCACAGTGCTGAATAGCACCAATAATTATTAATATGAACAGGTATATTTAACATTAGTTGTCGAATAAACCTTAAAATAATAAAAATAATCAATAATTTAAGTCCCAAGTAATTGTTTTTGTGGTACCTTTGGAGTGAATTAGATTTTTAAATTCAAAATGTGTTATAATAATAATCAATTCAAATAATATATTAGTTTTTATAATTGTTTTCATTAATTTAAATGTAATTCTCTAACAAATCTTCTGTACCATTTCAATAAACATAATGTCACTGCTGGATTACAGATTAGTCAGTATAGGATTTCTAAACTACAACGAGTTCTAAAAATTGTAGTCTCACAAATATTACTAAATTTTTAGTCTAATTAGCTGACTATTATTTAAAATGGGTCCATTTGGCGTATATAGTTATTGAAATAAAGTATTCTCTTTTAAATTACAAATACTGGCATCATTATATAAAAAAATGGAAGTAAATCAATTAATTCTTGTTTGTGCATAATAGTCTAATTATAGTTTATTTAAAAGTTTTTTATAAAATCATAAAATGTGGTGTTGCATAAAAGCATATATTATTTTTTTAAATACTTTTTTTTGCATTTAATAATATTTATTGAACTAACTCATTGAATAAAAATTTAGCAATACATGTTTTTAATAAAATTATGTATAGTTGAAGTTAGTATTACATTTTATTATTTTATTAAAATATAATAAAATTTAATAAAAGCAAAATAATTAAAATAATTAAGTATTGTAGAAATAAAAATTACTTAAAACTATAAGATATACGTCAGTTAATTTATATGTGGTACATATATATATATATGGTTCCACTTTTAGCGGATAGTGATCCGTCTAATTAATTTGCATTGATTTATTCAAATTAAGTAAAAGTATTTTGTGATGGTCAAGAAGCGTGTTGATAGTATGTATTAGAAACTAACAAACCAGTTTAGATTTTTCATAGTTTGTTCTATGTGAATGGTTAAAAAATACACGTATTCATTTTACATGTATAGTTTATTATAACTAAGCTAAATTTGTTATTTTTCAAATAATTGAAAGAAGTGTTAACTGGTTTAATATCATACTTTTTAGTTTTGTTAAATAATATATGCTTGATAACTTGGAAACGTGTCTATCAGTTGTAGTGTTTACTATCTCTAGCGAGTGTAAAAAGTGCTTTAGCTTTTTATGGTATAAATTACATAAAACTATATTTATTCATTTCTTAGCAGTGTATCATTAGTTATAATATCTTTGAAATATCTGTGTTACTGAAACTAAATACTATATTGTATTTAATAAATATCGGTGCTTAACCCTTTGAACTTCTAGACTCGTAAATTCGCAACTGTGTATTTTTTATAAATTATTAACAAATTAAACCATTTTACATTTTTAATGTCGTCCAAAGATAAAATTGACAATTTAACTCTATTATTTTGTTTTGAAATACGGTTTTGGTAAATTTATTTGAATACTTTCCAACAATTTTAAAGCTATCAAATCCAACATTTTTAAATTTGGTGTAACTAGACTTCTAATTTAATTATTTGCACAAAATCGTCCTTTTTAACATTTTATTTTGTTTCTATGATGTACGATATTTAACTGTAGTTCTTGTTATTTTATAATTTATAATTTTTAGTGTATGTAACTTACACAGGTGTAATATTATGATTTGTGGTTCTAAATGTATTCAAATCTGTGTTTTTGTTAAAAATATAGTTATTTTATGTATGAGATCATGTTATGGCATAGTTTTTAGACATTATTATAAGTAATGGCATGTGTTTAACGTGCAACTACAAACTAAATATATTCTGTGTTATATTTTGTTAAATTTAACTAACATTTTGAAAAGAAATTACACTTAAAAGTTTTTAACAATTTTGTTCTATTTATTTTGTATAATCATTGAATACTATGTCTTAAATGATTTTCTATTTGAAAATATGACAATTTAACAACACAATTTAACACCTGTTATTGTAGATTTCTAACACTATTTTGTTGATACATTTTAATTCAGAGACATTTTTTACTGGAATTTCGTTCAATATTCCTTCATGTAGTAATAACCACTATTATCTACCAATCGAATATTTATATACCTTAATCTGTGACTGTCCGATATTATGATTTATTTGTTTAATTGTCTTACATATTTGTGGCTATCGTCAATTGACGATTATTATTTCTATGATAATTTATCGAATTATATTCCCGACATGAATTGTATTAACGGTATTAAAACGCTTATTAAAAATATAATTTCTATTGTTAGCAAAAATTATTATGATAATAGAATTGCATGTTGTTATGTCGGAAATGTATTTAATATATATTAATATACATTTTAATATAAGAAACATTTCCGACATAATAACATGCAATTCTATTATCATAATAATTTTTGCTAACAACTGATATTAGTGTATTGTTCCTAATCTAGGAGACGTGTATAACATGCAGAAAATTGTAATTTAAGAAATGTTAATAGAATAATAGTAAAAAAATCTTTGTTATTGAATTTATTTTTTTATTACTTTTAAATTTTAGATCTTTTATATATATTGAAATAATTTATTAACACACGGTGTATGAGTGAGTTAAATTCGTATGGGGAAATCAAAAAAAAGTACTTGTTTATTGATTTATATCATTTTTGTTTTAATTGGTAGTTTGGATTTGTTCAGGTGATTATTTAATGATATAATTCTGATCGTTAAATGTATCTATAGTTATCCATAATCATATCGTATCTGATTTACTTACCTCTCAGTTGTGGCTATTTTAATAAAATATTATATAATACTTGTTTAGGTTCCAATGGGTTATTTTGTTATCAAAAAGCTATAAAGAAAACACGTGATTATACACGTGTTAATTTGTCTATGAATTAACAAGTGTAAATCTATTTTTATTAAATATTATATTGTATAATTATAAATAATATATTATAGCTTTTGGCAAAAATTATAACTATATGTTTCGACAGGAAAAGATTTGAATAGATATTTTTGTACAAAAATCAGTAGGTTTACATTTTAACTTGATGACATATATTTTGTATAAATTTATTAGTAAAATTAAGATATTTTAAGTTTACATTAATTCTATTTAAGATATCAATGAAATTGTGAATAGAAAATGAAGTATTGTGAATTAGTTTTTTCGAATTTATGACGAACATTTTTTAGAGTAAATGGCTTTCATTAAACATTTATGTAATTAAAGCTTTAATACTTAAAACTTGATTATTTTAATTTTATTGGAAGTGTATATTCGATGTCTTGAGTATGAAATCATTTTTTTCAACTTTCATATTTTATTTCACAGATTCAATTTGACACTTATAGTTAACTATGTTCCTTCTTATTCAATATGAATCTTATTTTCTTTAATTTTTTCTTTTAAGTTTAGATTGCTAACTTCAAATTGATTAAGTCATTTATGTTTAGGGAGTTAAATGTAATAAATTATTGTTTGTCTGTTGATATAAGAAACCAATTTTAGACTAGATATCTGGTATATTTAATAGCACATGAAGTTACAAAAATATGTTAAAAATGTAATTGGATGTTGAACTACAATTTTTTTAATTTCACAGGTATCTATATTGAATCTCATACATTACTAAGATGGGAGTGCAACTAAGAACGAAGACCGAAGAGAAGGCTGAGCCACTTATTGAAAATAACAACAAGGAAAGCACAGAAGAATTAAAACCACAAGCTCCTCCAAAACGTGAAATATTGTGGGCCACTGCTATATACTTGACCACTTGGCATGTGTTGGCGGTTATCTGTACCATACTATACTGGAAGAATGTCAAACTGATGACCATTTTATGGAGTAAGTACAACTGTTTATTTATTTAATTGGCATTTAATTTTTCATAGAATTTTTTTCAATTTTAATTTTCTTGTTATTTAATTAAATAAGATTATTACAATTGTTTTTTCGTATTTTATTAATTAATTAAACTTACTTACAAAACAGATTTATTCTAGACAATATATTCTGACTAATAATAACAAGTGCTATAAGAAAACAAAGGAAATTAAGTTGTTTGATTATAATGGTTTGTATTAAAGTTAAAAATTCTGGTTTTATTTGTATCCTGATAAATCCAAAGGTTATTATTATAAAGGTCATTATAGTTATTTTTTTATAGCTTACATAACTATGATATTTGTTTAATTTGCTAGTAAAAATTTGGCAAGTAAAGTGATATTATTGAGTACAATTATCTACTTTAGTTTTTTTTTTACTAAATAAATATAAATATATCAGATTGTTATTAAATTATTTTTTCGCATTAGGTCTTCTTGTTGGATTTACCGGACAGTTTGGTGTAACAGCTGGTGTCCACAGATATTATACTCACAGATCATTCAAAGCCAAAATCCCTTTGCAAATTATACTTCTTGCTTGTTATTCAGTTGCAGGACAGGTAATTCAAACTAATATTTTTAATATTTTATTAAATATATTTAATTTAGTAAGTAAGACTAATAATAATCTAACATATTCTTTATTTATGTTTCAGTATAGAGTAACTGATTGGGTTCATGATCACAGATTGCATCACAAATTTAGTGACACAGATGGTGATCCACATAATGCTAGAAGAGGATTGTTCTTCTCTCATATTGGGTGGTTGATGCAGCGTGGACATCCAGAAGTATTTCGTCGTAGTAAAACCATTGATATGTCGGACATCAACAATGATGCTTTAGTCCAATTTCACACCAAGTAAATTTAACTTTTTGTTCATAAAAAATCATTTTTTTAATTTAATTAATTATTTATTAATTATTAATTAATTACATTTTTCCAGATATTATTGGTTCTTCAAAATCACTCTTTGTTTTATATTGCCTGTACTTGTACCTGTGTTTTGTTGGAATGAAAGCTGGATGGAAGCTATTGGAATCAGTGGTGTATTGCGATTTGTGATTTTCACTAATATGACTTTTTCGATCAACAGCTTTGCTCATTTTTGGGGATCTAAGCCATATGACACGTAATTTACTTTTTTAAAGCAAGATTGTATTATTATTTTTATTATATCTTAAATTTTATTTTTGCAGGCGCATTTTACCTGTGCAAAACATGGCTTTGGCTATATTAACTACTGGTGAAGGCTGGCACAACTATCATCATGCATTCCCATGGGATTATAGAGCAGAAGAATTTGGAGGTAACATGACCAATCCAACCACTTTGTTATTGGATATGTTTGCTAAAATTGGATGGGTGTATGACCGTAAAACACCATCTGCGGAGCTCGTCAAACAAGTTGCTAGTAAGCATGGCGATGGAAGTTGGCAAGAAGTTCCAGTTGAATGCAATTAGATTATTATCATTACTAATGCATTTTCTAAACTATAAGACTTTATCAACTTTTAAATGCCTTCATAGAATGTTATTTAATATCTTATAATTATGAAGACTAGAATACATCTATGTTCACTTATAAATTGATAATAACTGCAAATGGCATCCAGTATTTCAATAGTTTTTGTTTTATTTTAAACTTGGTGTAATTTTTTTAGTTTTTATTTTTGTGTGAATATTAGCAACGCGATTGGGTAAAAAATACTGGACATCTTTACAAACATATTTACATTTACTTATGTATATTATTACCCACTTGATATTTTTTAAGGATAATTTACCATTACAAGTATCTATTAATGATAGCTTTTTGAAGTATTTAATTAATTATGATGATTGTTGAAACAAAACAGCACATTGTGCTAATAATGCTCAAACATTAGTACCCAGTCGTGTTCATTGCCCAAAATTTAGATAGGTTTTGAGTATAATTATTTTTAATAAAAATTGGTACATTTCACAATGAGCTTAAGAGTATGATAGTAGGTCATGAGTGCAAGTGTATATGTATATGTGTATGCATGTATGTAGAATATGTGAACATGATATTGTAATGTTATGCTAGGTCTAGTTGACATTTTTTATAATTTCAATCTGTTCATTAAAGAGCTTAACTATATTTTTTTTTTTCATAAATACTTGACAATGATGAGATGTATAATATAAAGATAAAAATATAATTAATGCAAAATTTAATGTTGACCTAGTTAACTTTGTGTATTGACTATATTTGTACTGTTCACATAGGCAAAAATATCATCTTAACAGATCTTACCAAACGATCAATAAAAATCCTAGTTTTTATTTATGAATATATTATAGATTCATTGTACATTATTAAAAATATAGATACAAAATTCATGTTCACATAAACATATATAATAATACACATCAATACTTAGCCTTAATTAACTGTAGGTGTAGGCAATTTTAATTTTCCAGTGGTTTTTTATTTAATAAATTATTATGTTTATAAATATTATTAATAATTAGAAGTAAAATGAAGAACTGAAATAAACATTTTATTTTCAATTAAAACAAAAACACAAAACTCAGTATTGTTTGTTAATGAACATACTAATTAAGTTGAAGGTGCAAGTATATTTTAATAGTAATGAAAACTCAACTAAATCGCTGATAGTCTATTTAATTTAATGTTTAACATATATGGATTTAGTGGCTATAGTATTATGAGTTAGAAGCTATAATCGTAGTTTAAACCAGCATTATGTTATAATTTTTTTTATAAACCTTTTTTAAAACTATTATTAATAGAAGTTTTAGATGATAGCTTTAATATATTTTAATCTATTATAATAAGTATATAGATATGCTTAAACTTATATTGGCATAAACAATTTTTCTCAATTTTTTTCAAATTGTACCTTAATTTTAGCAATACGACTGAGATTATCTACCTTTATACCAATATAAGTAGTCAAGTTTGTGGAGTATAAAATCCCACTTGGGTTTTGTAAATTGTTTTTAATATTTTTATAAATTGTATAAAACATTGAAATTTTATTCGTAATTTAAAATGCAAAGTACATCAAAATAACAAAATATCAATTCCGCTACATGATAAATAACTGTTTGATACTTGATATGTATATTTAATGCTCGGTTATTGTTAGGTAAAAAGATTTATTTAATCTACTAATATGAACGATGTTATATTGATAAACTTAGTATGGTTGAAGAGTGTATTATAGTAATTCTAATTCAATGTTAAACCGTTATTAATTTATTATTAGCATAATAATAAATTAATTAGTGATCCATTATTAACGATGTTCATTTGTTAAATGAGTTATGACCATAATATGTTGTGAATGTGAATTAATATATTCAAATGTATATTACTAATATAGTCTGAATATTTGGTATCGATAGAAAATGTTGAAAAGTCAACAAATCAAACTTGATCTAAAAATGTATTTGATGTTCAATCGATGATTTAATGTTGTCACCAATTAGGAAATTTTGATGTGTCCGAAATCCGCAGTGGTAATTGGTGAAAATATGTCTAATACTTAATTTCGGAAGAAAATGTAATGTTGTTGCGTTTCGTTAATGCGAAAGCTTGAACTTCTATTCCCCCTTATTATTTCACACTCGGTTAATTCCAACGAAGTTTACTCCCGAAAATACCTCGACCGATTTCTAAAAGTGAAATTATATGATGCGGACGGGTACAAACATACGTCGTAATATAGATTTTAAAATTTATAGTATTAAATTGTGTACATAAAAAAAAAAAAAAATGAATGATCTGCATGGAGTAGGTATAATATAGTCAACTAAATCTACATTAACCATTGTGAGTGTATTGAATTATACAGTTGTAAATAGTTTCTTTCTCTCATTTCTGAGGTTTAATTCGTTCTCCCCTTGGAATATAAAATATATTTTTATTCTATACGTCATACCTAATACCTACGTACGTGTACGAATATTTCGAAATATTTCTTCTCTGCGGTCTAGCGTGTATTGTTCCGAACGCATACGTGTTTTCCGGAAAAGTAAGTAGTATGTGACGCAGGTGGTATTCAATTTAGTATTCAGCACAACGTGTTTCGGATCTGTTTTATGCGAACGACTGCATCTTCTGCATATTCTGGTGTTCAGAGAGAGAGAGAGAGAGAGAGAGAGAAAAACGTTATTCAATCGTTACGAATTAGAATAATCGTCTCTTCCTAACGATATTTCGTTTGTCATATTTGTCGCGAGGATTTTAAATTGTAATTTGTGTCAACAGAACATTATTGTACACTGTTAGCAATTTTTTATTTATTTTTTCCCGGTAATCTGACGCGTAATTTTCATGTTCGGTTATTATACGTACGCACAGCTCTGCTCGACACGAATATTGTACTACGTGCGCACAGGACTAGAGGTGGGGCAAAAAAGGCTGGCTAAAGCCCCGTGGCCCATACATCTAAGAGAGCTTGTTTCAGCCTATAATATAAAATTACTTTATAATCTCACTGTATAACCTCATCGTTCACCGTAACATAAGATGTAAATTCGAATATTTTTACAGTTCTAAATATGTGCAAGTATATACAACTAATATTAATATATTAGTAAGTGTACCGCGGACAAATAAATGTAAGTAAAGGGGACCTGGAATCGATTAGCTTCGGAGCCTTCAAAGGTTCTCGTCGGCCATGCGCGCGCGTAGACGATGTAGACGTATTTAGGTCTATAACGTTGGGGGTGTTGCAGCACCTAGAACAACAATTTATCTCAAAAATCTAAGTTATACACAGTTAAATACAAATTTAACTTAAATCTGTAATGCTGGCAAAACGTTAAATAATTAAACTTACGTTGGAAAAAAAAAAAATTCAAAGCTTATGAACGCTCTTTCGTCGATGAAATAATATTAAGTTGGAAATGGGAATATTTTATTTTAAATCGGAATACATTCTAATACAATAAACTATTAATTACATACGGGCACATGAGCGCTGTGTTATTTTTTTCATTAAAATATTTTTAATAATTTCGTGTTAACTTGCTATTTGTTGTTTTGTTTCGACCATTTCTTCTCGCCGTAGCACAAAATTGTATGTATAGCTTTATTTAGACATGATATGATGGACTTGTTTGCATCAGACATCATTCGTATTCTAGAATAAAAAACATTATACAACAAATTAGGTGCCTCAATTATTTAAACAGTTTTTTTATTTTATTTGTGAGAAATATAACCCTTCGCTATGCTAATTAAATCAGAAATAAAACAATTCCCGAATGTTACATTTAATGACATTACATGACACCTAAATATAATATCAAGCATTAATGATTACGAATTTTTAAAATGCAATAACGTTGCTACACGATTCGAACGGGCGAGGGGATGCTAATAATGAGCTTGGAGGTGCTTAGCATTCCTTGCACCTCCATTAGATATGCCCATGACGAAAAGTATTTACAGTTTCTACGGCCGCGAGCCTAATCGTCAGAACGTTTCGCGTCTGATCGTTGTTGAACTCTCTCGCGTCAATTGTTATCAGCAAACGATAACAAACCCGGGACAGGGGTGTTACCGTAAACATGAATTGCTATGGTTCGCGTTAACTTGTGCAACAATTGCCACTGTTCGATATACATCACCACCTAGGGGCGGGTTCAGTGGCGTATTTTCGGCGAGGTGGTACTTTCCACACGATTAAATATTTTGTGCATTTTTTGTTTAAAAGGAGGATCAAGCGGTTTAACGGTGTTATCATTCAATAAAAATTAAAATGTGAACCCTTCGCAGAAAAAAAATTTGAAAATACGATGGTTTATGATATTTTTCGGCCCTGGAAATAAACTCAAAACAATATTTTTATTTTTATTTTATTATTATTATTTTTTTTTTTTTTAATAGAAAATTGCGATTTTACATGAAACAACGGTTAAAATATAAACAGAGTAGCGCTAACAAGGAACGATCCTTCAGGAAATTTCTTGATGTGCCAATCTATCACTATGTTGCCGTGGTAGTACGAGAAATCGATTCGAGCTCTAGCGTTGATCTCGTATCTCGCACATTCGAGGGAGGTGAAAGACAGCAGAAAGCAGTGTGGGTTTCACCCCTCTCTTCCCACATCAACGGGGGTTGTACGTATAATAAACCCGGTATTGTAATTTGTTAAGGAACTTTCGTCAACTACGAATAACTTTTGCAGACGGAAATACGGTT
Source organism: Sipha maydis (assembly GCA_034509805.1). Classification (NCBI taxonomy): domain Eukaryota; kingdom Metazoa; phylum Arthropoda; class Insecta; order Hemiptera; family Aphididae; genus Sipha; species Sipha maydis. The sequence goes on along the minus strand of JASXSY010001936.1, from coordinate 186,484 downwards.
GTTTGGTTTTATTTTTGTTTTTAGGTCGAAGGGGGCATAATTTATTTAAAATTTACCGGTAAAAGGTTAGTTTTCAGCGAATAATTTATTTCGATTCGTTTGTACGGATTACATAGGTATGTTACGGGCAAAGTAAGAAATCTGGCCTTATTTACAGTGCCCGATCACTGGGCACAATGCCTGATTTTTGAGGGCAAAATTGGAATAAGTAAACATTATCTGGATACTGTAGGTTAAATATTAAATACATTAAAAATAAAGTAAAATACCTTACCTAGTACCATTGATTATAGATCTATACTATAGTATAGCATCTATACTATCTATAATCAACGCTAGTACTTAAATAATCATAGGTACAACTTGAAATAGACGCTTCAAATATTAGTTGTCTATTAATAGTCGTTTAATCTATTATTCAGTATGGTACCTTGTACTTAAGAATTAATATTTTTATCTCAAAGTGGTTTGACACGAGTAATGAATGAAAAAAAAAAATATATATATATATACTTTTTCCAATTAATCATGTACGATTACCGGACAATGTAAAAAAATTGAGTATTAAAATTACCATTCTGATATTACCCAAAATGTTCGGCAATGTGCGCAGTGCCCGAGCATTACATAACAATGCCCGATTTCCTAGTTTGTCCGTAACATATTCATCGTAAAAATATTTATACACTTATGCGTTGATTTTCGTACAATTTATATACTGTATGTTATGTATAATGTCAATAATCCTTAACCTATGATAATTTGAAACGCGTTTTCGATTTGTATTTTTATATCGTAAGCACGGAATTAATTCACCGTACCATTAGGTAATGCGGGGGCATGTCAAGCATGAGGTTTTTCGCTTCAAATCGTCATCTAGTATTAATTTTTGTCGAGATAACCATACTCCTAGAAAATTGCAATATTATTATAACTAAATTTAAACAAATTTTATTCGATCGGTTTCTATGTTTCAAAATGCGTTTGATAGTTTCATTTCTAACGCTTTTCGTTTTGTGAACCATTCAACACTTCTCCTCTTTCAAATACAATTCTTTACACGCTTCCGGATTATAATGATGCTATTTAGTTAACAATTGCATTTTTGTGTTAATTAGTACTTCATGAATAATAATATAATATATTTTATATTAAATGCACGTATAGTCACTATGTTATTACATCGGTAGGTAGATGATCGTGTACACTGTGTAGCAAATAATGAACCTTTGAATTAGTTATTATCAAATAAATATATTTTATTTGAAAAATATAATTTTAAATGTACACGTTATATATTGTATTGTCTAAATAAATATATATAAATATATATTTTAGTGTATTACGTACTTAATTCTGTTGTACATAATTTATAAGTATGTTTACATTTTCAACGTCCAAGCCTAACGATGATTATTATTTAAGCATGTGTTGCTGTGTTTGTACGTAACAAAACACTACAGTTGGTAATAATAGTTATTTAAAGTGGATAAGCGAAAAGTTGAAAGATAACTTATTTAACTAATAGTATGTGTATACTATGTATTATGGAGGATTCTAAATTATTCTGCATTGCTCGCTTTCGATTCCTGTGTTGATACATAGGCAAGAGCAACTATTACATACCCTGCATAAAATTGTACTGATGTACTTTAAGTTTTTGATTTATTTACAAATATTATTATAAATATGAATTGAAGTTAAAATACATCCTTTTATGATAGTGTATTATACAAATAAATATTATACGAAATTAGTTGCGTGAAAATTGACAACAATTGTTTTTACGTTATCGACAACATATCAGTGTTGGGTAGTATGGTAACTTATTAGTTTTTATAGTAGGTCAGTTACAGTAAACACTGCAAGATATACACACGTCACGGACAATGGTATCAAACAATAATGCTAAATTTACAGCTAATATCTAGTATTTTTGTTTTCATTATTAATGTAACAATGTCTAAAATATAATAATTATATAAGCCGAGTTTAAATCAAAACAATATAGAGGGAATATGTTTTATCTTACTGGGTTGTAGTGGGACGAAGGATCTCTACTAAAATTACTCTGCTTACTTTGTGAACAATTTTGACGGTTCTAAAAGAACTTATTTTTAAATTTTTCTTCGTGCATTAGGTACATACTACATGACGTATACGTGTATAGCAATGGTACACAATAACACGTTGTCGTCGAGTTTGAAGTTTGAGTTTTTATGGTGATGGGTAATTACGTGTACAAGCTCATCATTATTAATTTCATATGAAAAACGGGATGGAAAAAAATTGCCAACTACGTAATCATAAGTTTTGGAATTACGTTTAGCATTTTAGCAGTATAAATAACCTAATACAATGGATTCGAAGTATAGGTAAGTAAAACAATTACTGCTATTTTAATCGTAACAAATGGTTTTAAATAATGGCGTAAATACTGAAACCTGTCTACAAATGGATCCTGAATAAGCTGGAAACCTGTACACAATGGAAATGGTATCTAGTCTCGTCACATATTATTCCATGAATATTACACTGGACAAACCGGAAATCAGTCAAGAGCGGAATATTAGTATTATGTTCTATGCTATTCCGTCGAAGAAAGTATTTGGTTTTTACTGTACACTATGATTAGATTTTATTATAAAATTCTGATATTCAATATTTTTCATCTGGGAGGGCTATTGAAATATTTAGAGGGCTAAGAATCCCCATTCCCTCCTAATTGTGCCTATGCATTGCCTGCAATTTGGTTGGCGTCAAATAACCAACAGAATTAGATGTTATTTTTGAATGCGTACGATTTGCGCCGTCGAAACTTGTATAAATCTTACCAAATCCCGGCGGAATATGTTTTCAGATAATAAAATACGAAAGTCCTGTAATTAAATTCAATTATTTCAAAGAAAAATTAAAAAATGTTATAATTAGTTTTATGGAATACACTCGTCGCATTGTAAATCGAAATAAGAAAACGCTTTGCAAATAAATTGTCCGCCAAATCTATAACAATGTGTTATGATCGGACCAAGATTAAGGTCGGTGGTGGCCGGGCCAAATTTTTCAGCAGACAAATATTTCGGTCAGCATAGACAAAACTTAAAAGACGTTTTAATTAGGTTAGGCCAACATTTTAACCCTCGAGAAGATCGAATTTTATTTAAGAACAGCTATGAATATTTATTTATGTTATATGTTTCAATTTATAATAATAAAAAAATATTTTTGTGATTTTTATTTTCTTTAAATTTATCTCAAATGCAATATGTGTTTTTTTTTTTTCATTAAAATTATAATTATAATTTTTAGGTATATATTATGTCATTATCCGAAATGCTTTACTGGTTTTATAAAAGTCAAAACAAAATAATAAATAATATATATATATATATAATGAAGAGGGTATTAATATCGATATCAAAATTTGACGAACGTGTTGTCAAAAAATTATTGAATGAAATTCGTAAATCATACTTTTAATTTTAATCCCCCAAGTTTGTTTTTTCCTTATAAAATACTTACTAAATACAAAGCGTATTGGTAATGTTCGTTAAAAACATTATAGTCACAGCTGTAGCTCTAACGCCCAACGAAGATTTAATTTCAATAGGATAATTTCAAACCTTAAAATACAATAAGATCGAAGTTATTTAAAATATACTTGTATTATTAAATTAGACTAAGCCACGGCAGAGTGGTCCGTTTAGTTTCACCTATTTGTACGCCCAGTAGGTAGCTAGACCGAGAAGAGGAGTTAATCTGGCTGATACCGAATTGGTTCCCGAGCCCCGAAACCGCTAGCCGAATTGGTTCCCGTTTAATTACGCACATTTCCCTCCTCAATTTTACTGGGTTAGTACTGTCAACTTTAAAGTAAACTCGAGAATTAATGTGTGTTGAAAAAATATATATTGTACATACAATTTAAAGTTGTTGATCTGGAAGTCAACTAGTCATCACTTAGGTTAGATGCAGAAAATACAAATAATAAAATATAATAAATAATTTAAAGCTTAAGCTAAAGTATAAACTATTAAGCTGTAAAAATATGAAGTAATAAGAGCTTAAATAATGAAGAAAGAAAGTAATTAGAATAAATGTAGGTTTTGAGTTATACATTAGAATGTTGTAGATATTATATGAGATATTGATGGAGAGTTTAGTAGATATTACGTTTAATAGATAGGGTGGGACAACCAAAGATAATGCGAGGTAGATCAAAGATGATTTCTCTTCTAAATGAAGTGTAGAAATGGGGATCATTCTGATTTAGTTTTAAAGCGTGAGAAGGTAAGATATTATAGCCAGTGCGTAATCGGTTAAATATGATTATGAAGGATCTGGAATTGTTGACTTTTGCAAATCTAATTGCGCGCTATGCGTTTTAACTCCCGTCCACGTGTACACGTAATAACTTTTGAAAAAATAAAAAATAAAATATAATATTACTTATTTTGATACAGTCGAAAATGAATAATGACTATTATGTAAGTAAGTAGTTATTTTGTCGCGGCGTCTAAGCATTTTAATCTAAAACTAGTTATGGGAACAATGGAATGAAATAATCGAATCATAATAATTATCGATTGAATCATTCAAGTAAAATCATTCGAATAAAACATTCATATGTTACATATTAGTAGGCAAAACCATGAAAAAATAAACATATTATGGTAAAAATAATCTAATGTTTTATTTATTTGACTTACACTTTTATTACTCGTAAGGCGTATACAACCAACTAGTGGACTGTATAATAAGTAGTGATGCGAATAATTGAATGATTAAGAATTTATTTATTTTATAACCTAATGAATCTTTTAATCGAACAATAAAATAATCGAATGGTTTTTTTGTTTTACTATATATATACTACTGACTAGTGATTATAGTTATCGGTTAAAAAACTCACGTTATGATGGAACAGAAGTCGCGGGAACACAAATATCTTAACTGTAGCCTATACAATTCATGAAATGTATTTTATGGTGTTTCCAAAATAAAATATTTAGTTTTATATATATTTGTATGAACTATTTTAAATTATAAATGTTTTATATTTTATAATTTAATATTTATAATAAACATTTGTTCTTTTTTATATTTTCATTCTTTACTTAGATACATGATATAGATAATTAATTGATGATATATTCGAAATATTATAAAAAGATAGTTGATACTACTTCAACTGAGTGTTACTTAATTGTATTATATAATTCATATACACTATACTAATGAATATAAAGTACCCACTAGTCAGTTTACTATAGTTACTATAGTATACAGGTTGTGAGATACGAAAAACCATTCGATTATTTTATCATTCGAGTGAAAAATTCATTCGATTAATTTTTTTTTCGATTACTGTTCATTCGATTATTTAGATCATTCGATTATTCCCATCACTATCTAAAACGACGTGAAAATAATCGTAAACAATCTCGTTTTGAGCGCGTGCTATGCGAGGTGCTTTTTTTTTTCATTGCACCCGGCTAAACGCCAACATTTTAATTATTCGCGGATCCGACAGCCACGGTCGTTTCTCGTTTGGCCGCATTTCCATCGAACAAAGGTTGCAGTCGTACCGCAAGATCAACTCCTTCGGATACCGTTCACAAAAATAATAATATCGATTTGGCAACACGGCAACTTGGCGCGTGCCACAGTACGTATCATTCGGATGAACACCCAAGGTCCTCGCGGATCGCAGACCGGCCCCGGGGTGGTGACAGTATACGTGCTATTTGTTCGTTTGTTCGTCCAGCGTAATTCGAAACCTATGCAGATACATTCGATTGAATTACGATAAGAATTTACGCATTATTATACATATCATTTGAGCGAGTCCGTTCAAACGTCCTTCCACTCCCAAATTGGAATTTCGACATTTTCTGCCCAATCGTTTCGGTACCTACTTTTGTAATAGAATAATGCATTCTTGGAAAAAATAAAAACATATATTAACTTTGACGAACAGGAATTATTTTCAAATTATATACACTAACGTGCATGTTGTATGTAGGTATTAAGAAATAAAAATTAATTATATTTTTCTCGAAAACGAACAAATAATAAATAAAAATATAATAAATATTCCAACATTTTTCATATTATATAAAAACAAAGTATTTATTTTCATAAAAACACATAATAAAAAAATCAAATAAAGTGTATTGTTGTATTGAAGACATCAGTAATTGTATACTACAGTGTTTTCATTAGGTGTTTTTTCCTTTTCATTGATACCATTATATATTTGTTATACATTCATAGGGCATCTGAATGTATGATGAGAATAATACCTTACAAACATGTTTTATGTAATTATCTTTGGTTCTTATATTATCTCTGTTGCCTCTGCATTCTCTAAACTAGTAAGACAGTTCTGAAGTTTTTAAATATTTCAGAACACGATTGAACCGGAAAGCGATATCGTTCAATGGTGTTGTTCAAACAAGTTGAGAAAAATATGCTTTCCGGATTAGAAAATGGCCTCAATTTTTCCTCAACATTGTCTTCATTGCGTCACATTTCTCTACATAATAAATTATATAGAAGTCTTAGTTACATTTATTTCTGGAACATACACTGTTAAATATTGTTATTTTTCTAAGTGTTCATACCAACACAAGTTACACTTTTGAACTGTTTTAACGGTTCTGTTGTCACTTAGTAATTTCATTAATAAATTATCAACGACTTGCTGGATGAATAAATAAAGCACAGTCGTACCATTAACCATACGCTCTTCTGGATGTATTCACTTTAAAATGAGTCGATATTTTTGATGAGTTCGGACTATTAAACCAAATCACTAGGCAAACTTCAGACGGCACTGTATATTTTCGTATTTATTTTTCATTGTCGTATTTATACTCTTCGCTGTCTCAATAGATAACTGCAACTATGTATTTGAATAGGAGAATCAAAAGTACATATATTGGATTAAACATAATTTTTGAAGTTTAATTTTATAGATTTGGACTTAGATTTAATACCGTATTGTATAAGTCCAATAGATTTTGTATTTGAACTTTAATTTAAATTGAATAAAAATGTTTGTGTTTCATACCGTCACATCGAGTTATTGCTACGTAATGGTGCGTGTAGCCAACGATTCATTTTCGTGATGAGTTATTATTTGCCCCTTTGAATTGTCCATATTATTTAAGAAAATATTGGTTTTAAAGAAAATTTTACTAGGATGATTTTTTATTTAAAAGTATGCGTTCAATAAAACTGTATAGGATTAAATTGTTTGTAATGTTACATAATATTTTGTGAGAAAAGAACGGAAAATCTATTTTTCTCTAGTGAAGGAGAACAGAGTAGAATGAGCATGCATTTAAGTGGTCAGGATTTTAATGAGTATCCTAAATGAAATATTTGTGCAGAATTTTAAATCTATAACATTTTTTATGTAACAGTTGTTCTTTATTTCTCGGACAATGTAGTTCAAATAATGTATGAAATGAAAATTATACATTTTTCATGTTCTTTTCATTATAAATACGATCGAAATTGTTGATTCGATTTTGAGGTATTTACTGTGTTATGTGTTCATCATTGGCTCTAATTATGTACCGTGGTAACCGAGGGTGGAACTCTGTGATAAAGTTTGCGGATAGTTCTGAACAACAGTTCACACTGGAAGTCTGGAAACTTAATGTGCGACGGGTTGAATTCCCGATTTTCTTACACACAAATTTTCAGATTTAGAACATAAAAGGAGCTATAATCAACTAAACGAATTTTTAGTAATATTTCTTATATGAGTTCCATGAATGAAACGTTATTGTTATTGATTCAGTGTTTGGAATTGATTTTCATGTTGTTATTGTTTTCAATTATTTTTTTAATTCGGCACAGTTGAAAATATTCTCATGTAACGAAAATACGAACACGGTACGGATGGGTGATGAAAAAAAAAAACATTGTGTAGCACGGTTACTGCGAAAAAATAGTGAAGAAACCAGTAAAAGGCATTTGCGAAACGGTCACGGGGCCAAAAACGAAATTGGATCAATCACAATGCTTCCGTGTTAAAAAACAACAAAAGATGTATTTTTCGTTTTCGATAAAACGTATTTTGTCGAATAATTCGAATGAGATATGAAAACATTCGGAAACTATTCGTGCGGTGGCAAAATGTTTGAAAATTCGTCTTTTCGTTGATATTGATTTCAACTGATAGGCAAGACATTTGACCGTGTGCAATTACAAGAACAATATTTTCGTTTATACATAGGTAACGAACTAAAATATTTTAAAGTATTTTAAGAATAGACTTTAAATTTGAGCCAAAGAATCGTTTATGAAAATGGAGAAACCAATTTCGCTGTGCATGCCGCTGTTACAGTTGTTAATAATAAACCAACGCATGTTTAAGACCGTGTAAAAATGCGAGAACAACATTTTTGTTTAAGATGTATGCCGTGCGTTTGTCGGTCTACACGCCATGACGATGTCATCGTAGTAAGTATTACGCAGTCGTTTTTAATTTCTGCTGTCCATTTGAGAATCGAAATATTTTTAAACGCCCTTCCTCCCTTCTCCTTAGACAAAAAAAACTTGTATACCTACTTGCACCAACTTGATAAGTGCATACTTGGGTAATAAATACAAAATAAGTATACAATTTAAATATTATGAAACAATTGTGATGATCAGTGTTTACAAGATGGATGGTTGTAGTTGACGTAGTGTTTATATTTCAGTTTTTATTTTTCTTCAGTTATCTGGTCTTGGTATAAGTATATATAACTACCACGCGAACACTCAAAACAAGTTCACTTTTCTTCAGCACTTCTTCATTACCGGCAGAGAGGATATCTCCCCTTTTATGGATCACTGTAATGAACTGTAACATAATAAACATGGTCACGGAGTGTATAATTCGGTGTACTTACAGAAACGAGTGCCATTGTATAGATACGACATAAACTCGATTTGATTTTATTAAAAATATAAAAATATCAATTTTTGTTGAAATTTATTAAATAATAATAATAATAAAAAGTCAACCACCAAGCAACATGCACGTCTGACATGATTGTTTTGTTATATTTGTTTTGTATTTAGTTCCGTAGTAATATAGTATTTCATATGGCGTCATAGCGAAATCGAGAACATATTTGCGGTTTAAGCGAGTACCCAAATTTATTTTGCATTATAATAAATTATTGCACGGCCTCGATTGGACGCAGCCAAAATCGTTTTCAAAATTAAATAAAACCCAGTAAATTAGTTTTGACATTGTGTAATTTTAAAAAGACGAAATTAAATTTGATTGAAAATTTCATAAGCTTTTGAAAATAAATGAAAAAGTTTAAAAACCAATCAATTTATGTTAAAAAATCACATATTTTATTACTTGTTAATACATTTTTATAGAACTATGTAATAACTGGAAGTCAATGAATCATGTTAAAATGTTTATAACACGAGTTTTTATGGTAAATGTTTCGTATATTAGAAATGTATATATGTTATTACTAAGGCTTTGAATTTGTAGATATTACACTCGTTAAATATAATTTTAAACATCAAATTATTGGTTGTAAAAATCGAATTATAATACGACTTTTTTGACGGAAAAAGGAAGAGGGAACATTTAAACATCAGTAGGAAACAACGTATATAGGACTGTCTAAATTAGCACAATTGAATGGACAATAATAATAACAATAAAATCATAACATATATAATAAAGTTTTATAGGTAAGTACTAATAGAGCGAATGCATTGACTTGACATTACAACGAAATTGAAATTTTTGAAAACATAATCGACCTCCATTGAACACGATATTTCTTTTAAATAATCTCTATTTGATCTTGTAATTTTATTGGTTCATGTCAGATAAGGATTATTTTGCAAAGGAAAAAATCGTAAGTCAATCATACACAAACTCACACATACATCCATAAATTGTTTATAAACATAAAAATATGCCTTCTGAGAAGTTTAATATTTTAAATTATTTATCATATACATATTCAGACATTAGCAATAATGATCACTTTGACAGCGAATATAAATTGTTATTTTTTTTAAACTCTAATAAATTATCCAACGTCAATATCAAATCAAAATACACGAAACGATAGAGTTCGATTGAAAATTGGAAGTAATGAGCATCCGCTAATACTCTTTCCTCTACCCTATGTGTAATAAGGGGACACTGAATTATCGTTATATTATAATATTAAAACTGAGTATAATCTATTTGCGTCTCATGTGTTTATAATCGACGTGATATGCGTTTTGGGTTTGTTCGTAAGCAATACTAATACCAAACGCGATCAATAAACCGTATGCGTACGAGACCGTACAATATTATTATTATTACTATTATTACTATTTTACGAAATGCAATTTATTGCTTTGGGGTCAACGTGCTGAGAATGTATCTCCGAGTGTAATACGGAAGACGATTTGTGTCGAATTTTTATTGCTTCGACCGACGACTCAATGGGTTTCCGGTTTTTTTTTTTTTTTGATCCAGTCGAAATCATAGTGGAGTAGAGAACATCCTTATAGCGGAACTATTCGGGATTTGAATTTTGATTTTTCCGTTATAAAGAAGTTTCTATTATAGCGAGATTAGAAAAATAAATGTTTTAGAAAACTCAAAATTGAATGTAATTATAGTTTCATAACCAAAATAATTTTTAGGCACGTACATACCAGTAGCGTCATTGGAGGAAGGGGCATAAGTATGCATTTTCCTAAACCTAGATTTTAAAAGTGGCTTTGGTTCGGTTGTCGAGTTCAAATTGAGGGTTAAATAACTGTGAAATATCATAGGTAACAACATAAATCATTATAAGTTGGGACTTTAGAATGATTTTAATGTCTTATCAGTAATATATTATAACTTATAAGATAAATTATAATAATAATATTAATTGTATTAATAAACATAGACGAAAAAACATATTAAAGAAAGATTAGTCAGTATAAAAATGTTCAAGTATTTTATATGAAAACAATATTTGTTCGGGGTTTTAAGATAAATTATTCAGAGTTGAGTAAAGTCTTCAAAATATTTTTGTTTCAGCAATTGACAGGTAGTTTATAAAAAAATATTAAATCTTCAAATTTTGAAATTGCTTGTATGATAAATGTTTTATTTTTAATTTATGAATAAAATAAATAGATACTTCAATTATACAAATAGCATATTTGTTTAACTAACAGCGTTTTCCTTTCCTCCATTCCTGAATATTTTAATTTCTTGATTACTTTTTAAAATATTACAAGCACATAATTAATAACACAATTAACTAAAAGCTAAATTTTCTAGTGTTAAAGAATTACTTTCAGGTGTTTTAAATATTAACAATGACAATAATTCTCATGATCTATATTATATTTCAATAATATTACATCAACTGCCTTAAAGTTATTAAGAAACATTAAAAATAATTACTATCCTCATGATCTTATCCGTTCCCACAGCATCTAATGAATGTTTTTTTTTCTCTTTAATGAATAATATTTTATTTTAGACTAACTATGAGTTATAATCGTCTAAATTATTTATTGGTTATTGCTGTAGAAAGTAATGAAACATTAATAATTAATTTAAATGAAGTACTCGACTTCTTTTCAACCATGAAAAATCGCCGTTACCCATTGTAATTCTAAAATTACTAATGTAAATGCATTTATTATTTGATCTTTCAATTGCATATATCAAACATGCATATGAATATTAATTTTATTTGATTTAATTGTCCAATGATATACTACAAAAAACAAAGATTATCTGTAGTCAATAATTGTTTATTTCTATCATACATACGCACTTTAAATGAAATAATTATAATTTATAGTTGGTATATTTAATGAAATAATGATGTTTGATATATATTATATTCGCAAACTGTTATGTATATTGTGGGTAATTTAAATTTAAATTGTTCAGCATACAGTTAACTAAAGGTTATAACTAGGGTTCGGAAGTTGATGACCTTATAAATAATAAAAAATGACCTAAAAAAAATGCAAATATGACATAAAAATGGCAAAAAATGTCCTTAAAAAATGATCTAAAAATATTAAAAATATTAGTTTTAAATTAATAAAAATACATTTTTTTAAAATATTTTACTCTATTTTACTATAAAATTCTATATAAATGTATCAAAACTTCATATTACTCAAAATATGACATAAAAATGACAAAAATATCCTTAAAATAGGGAAATAAAAAAATAATAAAATCGGATACCAATCGAATATTAAGAAAAAATAATAAAATGCAAATATAATACTATTCAATACAATATGAAATGTAATTGTCGAGATAAAATTAGATAGTTCCTAATATTAGTCTGTGGTAATTTCCAAGTTTTAAGTTATCGGCATAATGGTCGACAAGAAACGAAAAGAAATTAACTAGTGTGAAATCAGTAAAAATGACAAAAAATGTGGGAAAATGACCTAAAAATCTCAAAAAATGACTTAAAAAGTAATAAACACCAAAAAATGCAAAAAAATGCAAATTAAAAATTAGTTATTCAGATTCACATGCTAATGAAACAGATTTGTGGTCAGGAGAGCATCGTCTAAGAAATTCCAAAAAAAAATGCAAAATGCATCAACTTCCGAGCCCTAGTTATAACATATGATGATTTGAGTGAGGAATACTTCTAATATAGAGCATATAGTATACATATATATATATACATATATATATATATATATATATATATATATATATATATATATATATATATATATATACACTAATTATGGTTATAAATAATAAAAGGATTTTGAGGCTGGGAAATGAGTTAGGTTTTGATTTATTTCATTATAAGAATTAATCGATAAAATTGTTAAATCTGTTAAAATGTAGACAGTATTTAACTAATGTTATTACAATTGTAGTTAATGTTATTATTTTGTTTACTGTATATGTTATTATATCACTACGTGAGTCAACTTTTGAATTTATTTCAATACATAAATAAAATGTAAAAAATAAAATTAGAATATATTAACAAAAGTGGATGTAGTTTGTTTATTTTAAATTACTAGGAGATCCTGTAGGGGCAATATTTGACAAATTTAATGACCGTGGATTTATCCCTTTTGAAACTCCAATAAATGTTAGCACTAAGCTACATATATTTTTAATACACTTATTTGGGTTATTTTAACAAAATGTAAAACATAGTGGTTACCCGGCGTGTTCTACTACGCTAGAAAAAGAAATAGATATTGTTTATTTGTTGGAGATAAAGGATATTTTGTTTTTTTATTAATTTTTATATCTTGCTGCTAAAGGATAAACAATATTTTGAGTTTTTTTAGTAGGTGAGTAAACATAAAGATTTGTCGGCGTTCTAACTCTGGAGCAAGTCACATGAAATTGACCCTGCGAAAAACAGAAATTTTGTAAGTTAAAACCAGCAACACTTGACGATTGGCCTTGTGCCTTGTTAATGGTTACAGCGAGAGCCGGAAGCACTGGCAACTGTAATGGAATGAAATTTAAAGTTTAAATCAAATGGCAAATCGATTGAAATCATTGGAATTCGTGGTATCAGCACATTGTCTTTATATAGTTGTTGATGATTGTGGCTTTGATCAAATTTTGCAATAGTTTTTTTAACAGCAAGTTTTGTTCCATTGCTCAATTTCGAAGGATCTAAGTTGCGATTGAGCATCAAAGGTGAACCAACTTTTAAAGATATGTGGTAGCATTTCCGATGGTTCCAAAGAATTAACAAACTTTATTGGATAGTTGACAGCTCGATTTTCATCTATAATTATGTTAATCGATTTCTACTTGACAACTTTACCCAGTAGCTTCAACTGAATTCGATGATTTATTTTGTGGACATCATCATTCTTCAGATCCAAAATTGGTCATTCGCAAAGCCATTTATGATTTTTGAAATTGTTTTCAAAATAGGGAAAAACTTTCTGTACAACATTTTGAATTGATGACTACATTTGATAAAATTTTGGCGGAAAAGATATTTCATGTGTAATCGGATCAAACTGAAGTTTTCCATCGCCTATATCCAAAAGCTATTTTTCGAATATTGGTGCAGCAGCATCTTGAAGTAAATGCACGCGCATATTTGTCGACAATGTATGTTTATTTACATAAATCCAAAGATATGACGCTTTAAGAATGACAGATCAATGTTTTTGTGTTCACAGTAAGTATTATGGGCCAACGTCATATCAATACGATTAAAATAAAATAAATGTGAAGTGCAAATTACATAAATTATGTTTTAAATTTAATCGCGAGTAACGCCACCCTTTGATGAGGTTGATTGATGTAAGTCGATTTCAAAAGAGTTAATATTCGTTAACTGTCGTTTTAACTCTAATTGACGTAAGTAACGCAGTTATTACTTATATATTTATTTATTTATAATTTTTTGGTGTCTTGAAAATTTTAATATTTAAAAATATAACATTTAAAAAAATTAAACGAGTAAACTCCAAAAAATCATGGCAACTCAATCCAGTAGTTCTTGAGTCAATTAATCTCAAATATACCAACATATTTTTTTATATATATTAAGTATATACTAGCTGATTTATCTGGCTTCGCTAGTTTACTAATCATTTTTTGTTAAGAAATAGATGACATTTTCATTTTCGCTTGATTATTATTATAAGCATTTGCAGATTTGGAATGAGATATATTAGTCCACCGATATGTATAATATGATACGGGCCTTATTCAAATCATCCATCCATTATCTTCATTAATTACCTTTTATGTATTCACTTATTTCTCCATTACCATGAACAAATAAAAATTCACATAAAAATCTTTTTGTTTTATTCCAAACAATAACTAATAAAAACAAACAAAAAATTTACCATCCATGATTACATTGACAAATATACATTTTTCCCAAAAGGAAATGCATTTTTATCTTCTATAATTGTGCTCATATACATTGAACATTTAATTAAACTTCTAAATACTTTGGACTATTCTTAATTATTAAAACAATTATGTAGTAAATTAATAAGTGGCCAATTTCGAAGGTAAACTATATTCAATAATACGATACGGTACACTTCATCATACAAAATGGTCATGAGTGTAAACATTTTTTAGATTCTGAATGAGTCGAGGAGTGTATTTTTCTAGTGTATAACATGAGCATTGGTTTTACCGTTCAATTATAATGAATGCGTGCGGTGTTTGATTTCAAAGTTTTTTTTTTGGTGTAGATTTACATAATCATTTATAAACATACACAATTCCGTAAATGTAATGTATATGATTCTGCATGTTTTTAAATGTAGCGTTGCCATACCATTCGTTGAACGGTTGATAACGTACATTTGACATTTTTTACGTCGAATGGGTTTGACTCATATACACTCATTTACTTGTATATCATATACTTATTTAATCATATATATGTTGTAGCCACTTAGTGAAATTGACCATTTTATGAAATGGAAACGGCTTTTTAACACTTCAGGAAATATGAAAATATTTTATGATATTGTCACTTTTTCATGAAACGGTCACTCCAATTGTGTAATTATTTTCACAATTTGGTCGTTCACTTTTTATACTGAAAAAACATTTTATATTTATCATGGTCTTATTATCATTTTTATCAGTAGATATAAAATCTGTTATAAGTTGTAACTATTGATTTAAGCATGGAATTCCTCTACTAAAAATAGTGTAATAATTTATATCAATTAAATAAAATTACCTGATTATTTGAAATGAGCAGATTATATTTTATTGATTTTGATATATCATATTAGATTTTTGTTAAGTTAAATAGTGTATAGTCGGTGAACGGATCGCATTGCATACTCACGCATTTTAGGTACTTAATTTTAAATATTTTTGTATAATCTTTCGTAATAATATGGAAGATTTTAATCCAAAAAGTGAATTTTATAAAAAAGTGTAATTTGGACAAATCGGGAAAAAATCCATATACAACTGCCAAGATTAAGACAATTATGGCCGAAATTACTGATGCTAAATTAAACAAAAAACTATCTGCCTACAAAATATATTAATTTTACCATACATTAATCGCGAGTACCGGTAATTCATTTAAATTTCAAAGGACACGATATTTTTTTCATGGAGGTGTAAAGAAAATACGTGATTATTATTATTATTATTTTTTTTTATTGATAGTTTTAAGTTACAATTAATACGCGATTATTATAACTTATAAAAATATAATGTTTTAACTGTGGCCGAGAAGAAGTATTTAATTCATAAAAAACTAATGACAAAGATGACATAAACTGATTTATATTCAATAAGTAAATAAGTAATCAAAAAAAAATTGTTCAAATTGTTGTTGTTTTAAAAATAGTGTTAAATTTAACAGCCGTTGCCATAACTCAATAAATTGTTTAAATAAATAATAATTAACCATATGATAAATTATATTATATGTAAATTATTAAAATTATTATATAATTTATTTAATTACGTAAAAATTACTATTATTCCATATCAAAACTAAACTTAATGTAATATACTTACCATATTACATAATAAAACAAAAGAAAATGATTGAAAAACTATAATAAATATAAAATATATTTTCGGTACATAAAGTGAACGATCAAATTGTGAAACAAATTACACGATATCATATTGGAGTGACCGTTTTATGAAAAAGTGACCATATCATGAAACATTTTTGTCTTTCACGAAGTGTTAAAAGCAAAAAGCCGTTTCCATTTCATGAATTGGTAAATTTCACTTAGTAGCTACGACATATATATTTACTTATGTACCGAAATTACCGTTTTATTAGGTAGCTAAGCATAGACAGAAAAAAAACAAGATGAACAATGGCATTCTAAAATATATATGTTATAGGTGATCTAATAATATTTATACGATATATATTCTTTGTATTTATCTGACGATGAATTTTTAATTTGAAATCTATCGTACTTTATAAATATAATAATAATGAAGGCCAAACATTTATTTATTTTTATGTATTAAATATTTGTTTATTTGTTTATAAATAAATAATATTTTTTAGAATAATTTTTTGCGATAGAAAAAGCCATTAGAAAGTGTATGTAATTGCCTATACATTTTCCCTTAAATTTATAGTACTCGTAATTTAAAAACGTATTTCACGAATTATACAGCAACTCTGTATTTAAAATAATGAGGGGATGGCTGTATAAATAATTATATTTACGGATTCGTTTATGTTTGTCAATGGTTATGAAAATCTACATGATTTCCCACTGTTAAATTAAATTATATTACACTTCGATAAATTGTTCTTAAATCCGAAAAGTATTGAAAATTGAATTTTGAATTTTAAATAATAAATACTTTCAAGAAATCAATAAAAATAATGAATACAACAAAAATATTACCACACTTACTAGAATAATATTATTCCTATATCACACAGGTATCGTTTCTTCATTTATACATTATATACTTTTCGGTAATTCAAATTTTTTATAATATTATGTACATTTAATAATAATTTTAAAAGTAATTTATTGTTAGGTTATGTTTTGAAGTTTGAAGTTTGGAAAATCATCGTATGTTTAACTTGAAAATTTCCATTGTTTCTAAATTGAATTAAACAATGAAACCAAATTGCGTCGAAACGCAAACTTACCACCATCAAATTGTTCAAATTACCAAAGTTCGATAAACATGCTGCGCTATTTTAATATTTTTTGAAATATATTATGAACTTTTCGAACGAGTGCCGTTGATTTTATAGTAAAAATATAGCTATCGATTTATCATCGTGGTATTCGAACGACAACGAAGCTCGTATTTATTTTGCAATATTAATGAAATATAACAACCAAAAATTATATTGAAAAAGTTTTATTTTATGTCGACAATATAGGTAAGACGATGTTTTAATAATAATTTTACATTTGTTTATGATATTATTAAAATGTTTTCACGATTTTTGCTTGCAATGAATTTTTATTTTTTGAATATCAATTTTACAAATACAGACAATTTACGTTAATGCGAAATTGATTGAAACGTTTGCCATCACTCCTGTGCATATGGTCAATTATAAGACATTTCTCGTTTTTTAACGGCTTCACTGTATCCCTCTCGAGTGTTTGCCCGCTGAAATGTAATAGGTGTTGGCAACGGTGGAAGAACGGTCCCGAAAAATTTGCGGAATTATGTAGATTTTTATAGCCATTTAAAAACATCCACGATCCCTTGAGTTTCATACGTACGTTTTAATATATATTTTTCGTACCATTTGTTAAAACGTGGTTGTTACGCTAAAGTGGTATCAAGCGTTTTTCGGCGCTTACGTTTTACCGCGTACGTTTTCTCAGCATTCTAACCAACCACTGCTGTTGTACTTAACCGTTCTTTAAACGCGTCCCAGTGCTGATGAACAACAAATATTAAAATATTTGATTTCAAAATGTACTATCGAATCATTGTAAATTTTGAATTTTTACTTCCACGTGAAAAACACATTATTCTATTATATAAGTGAAATAAATGGTATGAAATATTAAGTGTATCTAATTAACCACTTCCGCGAAAAGGAATTACATTTTTTTTATATCTATGGTTATATTTGCTAAGTAAAACACATTTTTCGCGTGTGAGTAGATGTGTATGTACATGTCATTTGTGGAACGTTGTTGAAGCTGTATTAGATGCTTTTCGACGAGTGAAATATTTTAGTTGATTTTCTTCTCAATAATTGATAAATCAAGTACAAATGACAAAACGTGTTGAACATGAATAATTAGTTATCGATTTAATCATAAAAAATAACGGTACATAGATTCAAACACAGGTTTGTTTCAGACATATACAAATTATAATAATTAAAACATTTTATTTTACGACACTGAAATATTAAGCCTCAAACCATTACCATTATAACCTTATACATTATACCATTATATTTATCAACAACTTGGACACGTTATTATTTATTTCATCGTATAATCAATAGCTGTAATCAATATACCCGTAATATGATGCCGGGAATGACAAATAATAAGAATGATTTGGTTTTTAAATTATTGACGAGCAAACATGCATTAATGTAACTTTAGTTGAGTTCACTCAACGCCTAGAATTTCATATAATATCTTATTATGTTAAGATCCTGTGAAACGTTAAATTTGATGAATAAAATCCGAAATTTCGCAAGAGTTTAACGATATCATTTTGTATAATTGACGATATATTTCGAAAAATTTGTCCTAGGTCATTAGTTTTGCGAAAATATTAAATGTCTTGGAAACAGTTTATAGGTTATACATCAATTTCCGTCGAAATGTTTAGTCGTACTGTTGTTGCATATGTTTAAACGATTTATGATTTTATTAGTTATTAGTTAACGCATCTTCGTTGGGAAATCACAATTATTTTATGCTTTATTTTTTCGGTAAACAAACGCTGTCGTTTCCAAACAACTCGATTCATTTGAATGCACTTATTAAGTAAACCCGACAAAATCAAAATATCTAATTTCAATTGTTTTCGTACGCGATCAACAGGTTTATTAGAAGTTCAAAACATCGTATTGAATCGCATCCAAAACCTTGATTATTTCTTTTCAAAAACTATAAAATGTTTATTGTTATACTATAAAAATATAATTGTGTTTTGTAATTATTATTGTTTTTGAACCATAAGTTAACGCGGGGTGTATAATTGTGCTATTAATAAAACAGTATAACATTGTTTTACCAACTTTCCTTTATTCGCTTTTTACACAAACAAAAATTGTATGTTTTAGTAAACTATTTTGTTTTTCAAAAATAGAAGAGTATGATATTTTTATATTTCAAGGTTGATCAATACGAATTACAAATAGTTAGAATAATACTCTTATAAAATACACTTTTCCAAATGGCCACGGAAAAAAATTAGATTCACGAGGCCGAGTGCGAGTAATGTGTTAGTATTTAGAACGATGTTTTTTAATTTTTTTTTGTTATATTTTAGCTTTTGTTGTATTTGGGACGATTAAGTACTCCACAATTGTAGCTTATACCTCTCAATCGATAGAATATTATTCATACGCAAAGTACTTGCAGCTAGCTGGTTTGTTATATTTTGAGAGAGGTAGTTTTTCAAACAAAGTTTTTAAGAATTAGATTTTATTATTTTGTTGCAATTAAAAAAAAAAAAAAAAGTTATACTCATAGATATTCCCGTAGGCTTCGATGAGATTTATTTTGATGTTAACAATAACATTTGTGAACACGCAGAATATAGTTTTATTTTGGGCGCTGCTAATAATACAATATAACTAGTTTGAATTTTTCACATTAATTTTTCGATGACAATCAGATAATATGATTCAGCAATCAGTTTTTACTTGTAAGCATTTATAGTTTTAACTGCGGTGAAATATGTTAATCACAACGATGCTACATTGACTTGTAATGTGAATACTTTTAATTTTTCGATAAAAGTTTGTTGTTATGTCTCTTTCACATAATTTAATTATTTAAATGACGGGAAAATCTCGGCTAAATGCAATATTTTTGGAAAAAATTTAAAATTCTAGTCACGGCAGGAGGAATGTTCGTTTTTCATATTATCTGTAAATAAATTGGCAAACACCTCTGTGCTTTCAGTTTACCGGATATTTTACAACATCATGAAACTTTATAGTCTGCAGGTATACTCATTATATTAGTGTTTCCCTACCTTCTCGATATGGCAACCTATATTTTTTTATTCTATTTTTTTTTTTTAAGATTTTATTCTCGTTATTTTATTACAACCTATAGGTTAGGAAACACTGCGTAGTGATGAATTAATTTTCATTTCGTTTTGAATTAGGAATGTTTGAGAAGACGCAATTTGGATTGAGAATGATTTGTCTAATTTTTAAACTTTAAACTTTTGGGTAAGAAAGTAAGTTTATTCATGCCTATCACACGAGTTTGCTTGACTTTATGCACTTATGACTAAGTGGTGTTCGGGTCGACTTTGATATATTGTGTCTAATAACCATAAGTAGTGAAATGTGTATCAGTGAATAATCATGTGCAATGTTATGTATTGTTTGTTATTTTTTATATAAGTCATCCTAATTATAAGTATACAGAAAACAATTTTTTCTTTCAATTGTACTTTACGACGTGATGCAAGTTGAAATGACTGTAATAAAATAATTATAATAATAATATAGATAGGTTGATTAGTTTTAAATAAGACTTTAAATAAAAAATAGTTTTACATAAATAATCAATGTAAACATTGAATGATTACGCAAATGAAATAAGTCGAATTTTTTAGGTGGCGTGCAGTTAACCAAGGTTTTATGGATATTTCCGTTTTAATCGATGTTGAAGCAGTGGTGCGTATTGATTTTAATAAATCGAATCTATTGAATTGAATAAAAAATAACAGTTGAAACTCTACGATTATCTACCTTTTTAAGGCTGAGCTTGAGTTAAAGCATTCATATTAGAATAGATAGATGGGCCATGGTTAGGGATCCCATGGTTTAGGGAAAATTGGGGACTAAAATTATATTATTGAAATTTTCCGAGAAATAGCGTTGTACGAATGAATAAATATTTTTTCTTGAAATTATATTGTATTATTTTTTTTATCATCATTTGTCCGTCGATTATGATCGTTCATGACATAACGGCTTTCCGGCATTCCAGCCTGTTTATATTTGCATTTCGTGGCCGCAATTATACAAGTTTCAGTTAACACAGATTATAATCTGTGATATTTCTATTTAGATATAATATATTGGTTGCTCGACTTATTATCGAAATTACCGCACAACGATATATCCGTATACAAAATAATATTCTATTCTAAACCAGTGTCGCAACTAACTACTCGAGGCTCGTGTGCAAATTCAAATCTCGAGGCCCGTTATCGTTGTATATTTTTGAGCATTTGATTTTTTGAGACCCCATAATATAGTATGAGATCCGGGGTCTGCGTGCAATGCACACTTTGCACATCCGGTTTTTGCGGCATTGTTCTAAACGCTATAATTTATAATATACAGCTACTCGAACACTGTGTAACAAGTATTCAAGTTTTATTAATAGGCTGTACGTAATTTAAATTTAATCAATTCATTTATAATACACAAATAAACATATTTGTAAATGAATATTTAGTTATGTGATTAAGTGTTTAAAAAGAAAAATAATTAGTTAAATTAATTAAAAAAAGAATAAAAGATTAAATGAATTTAATATTTTATTGTATAATATACATTTGTATACATTTTTGGATAGTTAAATCTAAAAGTTAAGTGCTGACTCGGCAAAATTTAAAATATATAGCCAGAATAATATAGCATTATTAGTCACTATGTATTCGTAACTATTGGTGATGAAATCAATTTGTTAATTGTTAATATTTATAGAAAATCATTTAGTTGATTTACATAAAGTATCAAATCGTTTTCTGAACTATTATACTAGTTTAATGTAATTGAACATTGATATCAAATTTGATTGAAATACATTTTTATATTTATTCATATTTCGATTTCAGTGTTTTGAGATTTTGTCTTTGGAAAGAAAAATTGTTGGTACTTGTTTAGAGCAACAGCCATAATGTTAAAGGCACGTCAAGATATCGCAGATATAAATACTGTGCCAATGGTGTCCAGCCATACTAGTCCAGGAGATGCAGAGAACAATAGTAACAACTATGCTCTCGTGTTTCCACCTTTGCCCATTTCAAAAACATTGGGCATGACCAATGGCCAGACTGCACCATTTAAAAAACGGAGTCATGTTAGAATTTCAATTGTGAACGAAGTAATTTATCATGCCATTTTAATAGTAACAAATAAGTACTAGAACGATAATTTTGATGTTGACCTGCAACACGGTCGCATGTCTGTTTGATTGTAATTTGGTTGTTCCGTTTCCGCGATTTTAATTATGTTATCAGTTCAGGTTACTATATTTTGTCCAACGCGTCTTCACTTTCAAGATAGATAACATATCCACTCCATTTACTACAAAATCCAAATTATCGCTGCCATCATCAACTAATTTTCTAATTCATCCGGGGGAAAACACCAAACCATTAGTTTCACCTTACCATTTCACTGTCATGTCAAGTGAAGATGACAAAGAAATTGAATTCGATACGTCTTGTGACGTCCATAATGTAGGTAATCAAAGAATCGATTATTTACTATCAACATGGAAATACTAATCTATGTTCAAAATATTCATTACTATCCGCTTTCAAAAACACTTTAGTACAAATCATCAGTCGTAATTAGTTCGTATGTAAATCATCGTCTAATTTTCTGATTGTTCTCTCTTATGGACGTCTAAATTTTAATGCTATCATAGAACACCCAATGGCAACCAGTGCCTGTTTTCACATATTTGTGACACCAATATATCGCCTCTAATCAGAAATCTGCACTACTTTACACTCATATCTGATATATCTGATGCCCTATTGGAATAAGAATGGAATAAGAGATCAGTCCTCAGACAATTGCTTCTAAGTGAAAGGCAATCCAGCCAAGTGTGGCCTTTTCATAAGTGACCACACTTCCAATTACAGAGGTTGTTCAAAATATAAATTACATCTTAAACGTCACAAAACAACTCATTCGTTATCACTAAAATACAAATATTGTACTTACGTCTCCTCTTATCAAATCTTCTCACTTTGTTAAAGCTTCTAACACCACCATCACTAATTCAATGTATATTAATGTTAAAATGTATAGTTAGTTATTTTACACAAATGATTTAATGTTTAATTGTTTAATTTAATGATTAATTGTTGAGCTGTATTAACTTTGCGTTGAATGATAAATAAAAAAAAAAACAGAATGGTAATTTTTTTATTATAGAATATCATTATTAGGATTTTAAATAAAATATTTTTGTATGAATACTAATATTTCAAACATTTTTTGTTAATTTATAACTAGAATATAAATTAAATATCAACTTAATTTTAATTCTGTAAAATTTGTAGGTATTTACAATAACTGCTAAAGACCATCATTTGGATAGATATGAAAAATTAGAAGAAGAAAAATTTAAACAAGTTTATAAAAAAATTGCAAAAGAAACCAAAGTGGAAATAGAGATTAGTATATCTAAGAATATGGACTTGACTTTTCTAATCAGTGGAAATAGAGTTAATGTCGATCAAGCAAAATGTAGGATTATCGCGACTTTCCAGAACCAAGTAAATTATTTTTAATTCAGTTGAAATTAACAAGATAAATTGATAAACTTATATTATTGTGCATAAATTATTTTATTTTGTAATCATTTTTTTTTTTACCATTATTATACATAAATGTGTAAAATATAAAATTGTTGATACATAATTTGTTATTTATTGGTTTTTTGTTCCTATATATATATAAATATAATATTATTTCTATAGTCATTTAAAAAATAAATATTTCAGATTACTAGTACTACAAATGTTCCAAAAGAAAATCGCTGTAAATCAATATTTAAATTGAAAAATGAAAGGGAAAAAGAAATATTGATTGATCAACGACATCATGGAGCTATGATTGGAATTAAGGGCGAAAAAGTTAAACAACTTCAAGAATTCTTTAATGTTAAAATTACGTTCCCTAGTCCAGGTAGTTAATAATATTAATACATTTGGTTTTTGTATTATGTTTATTAATATATAATATTTGGTTCGATATTTTAGTCGAAGCTAGAAATAATTTGGTCAAAATACGTGGTTTGAATGATGATGTTAATAAAGCGTTTAAATCAATAACTAAATTGGTTAAAGCATTGGATGAAGCTAATTATGTGTTGGAAATTCCTGTTTTTAAACAATTCCATAAGCTTATTATTGCTGGGAAAAGAAAATTCATTATAAAAAAGGTTATTATTATTTATAAACATTAGTGAATTGATATCTAGAAATATTGTTATTAATATGTTTTAATATGCTAGATTAAAGAAGAAACTGACACGAGAATTGTTTTACCACGTGAAGGCAAATATAGTGATGTTATTAAAGTCATGGGAAATAAAAGAAAAGTTTTAATCGCTTATGATTTGATAAAAGAAATACAAAATGAAATAGTTAGTGTTTTATAAAGGTTATTTATTTTTCATTGTATTATTAATTTATTAATCTTGTATTTTTAGGGAGACATTGTAACAGAGGAAATGGTGTTGGGAAACGTTAAAGTTAGAAATGCTATTGTAAACCTTGGGAATAAATTCATTCAATCCATAAAAGAAGATTGTGGTGGTAATGTGACATTGAAATTACCAACTGTTAAAGGAGATAATGTAAGTTAAGACAAAAATAGCTCAATTGTTAAACATAGTAAAAAAAAAATTGAAAAACAGTTATTATGATTAAAATTTAATTTATAGACTATAATTATCAAAGGACCTGAAGATGATGTTAAAAATGTTATTACACAAATTCAGACAATGGTTGATGAAGTTCATAAATATGTTTTTTGTTTGAAAGTAAAACCGAAGTTTCATAAATATTTAATTGGAACAAATAGAGTTAATGTTAACAGGGTATGTTGTTAATTTAATAAACGTGTACAATGAAAAAAATAAAAATAAAATAAGTAATGTTATTCATTTATGGTTTTATACTTGGATTTCAGATCCGACATTTAACGAACACAAGAATAATTTTCCCTCCTGAAACGAATTCCATTCAAGAAAATATTACTATTATCGGCAAAAAAGAGAATGTTAATAAAGCAAAGGCAGAATTTGAAGTTATGATATCCGATATTAGTATTGTTGTGGAAGAACATGTAGAAATCAATGAAAAATATCATAGAACTTTTGTGGTCAATCAAAAAGAATTATTACACAAAATGGAAAAAGAATGTGGCGATGTTAAAATTGTATTCCCTAAACCGGGTGCTGGAGAAAGAGTTGTGATCAATGGTAGTAAAGCGGATGTTATTCTTGCTAAACAAAGACTTTTAGACCATGTAAAAGTTTTGGTATGTAAATCCAGTACAAATACATATGTATTAAACTAATCAGTCTGATTACTATTACTATTTGCTTTGATATAGTGTTTTTATATTTACATGATCGTTCATAGTTTTCTTTACATTATGAACTCATATAAGATGATATAACTTAAGATAAAATAATTAAAATAAGTAATGATGTACCTAAGTACAACTATATAAGTTAAGATCTGTAACAACTCTGACCTTTGTACATATTAATATATATTATACAACTTTATACATAATATTTATTTATATAAAATAGCTAAAGCCATACTTTATTTGTTTTTTTTATTATTTTTTATTGATAATCTTTAACAATTTTGATTCAGGAAAATTTTATTCGAGCTACAGTAAATGTTGATCCTAAGTATCATTATCACTTTTTTGCAAGACGTGGTAAAATTATCAATCGAATCATTGATGAATGCAAAGGAGTATCTATAAAATTTCCGAAAACTGCAGCTAATGATAGTGTTGTCATCATAAAAGGTAATAAAACAAATGTTGAAGAGGCCAAACGAAAGATTGAAGGAATTGTTATAGACCTGGTTAGTAATGATTTTATAAATATTTTTATTTATAGTTATTGGAATTATTAAATTCATAAAAAAAATCTAAAACTGACACTTATTGCATGAAAAATACTTGTAAATTTAGTAAATTGTATCTAATTTATTTGAATATTAGATATAATACATTGAAATTTTATAGGAAAATATGATTGAAATCATTGTGAGCGTTCCTCCGAAATATTATCGTCATTTTGTTACCCACTACTCAGAAGTATTAAACCAGATAAGTAGGGAACATAACGGAGTCACTATTACATTGTCACCAGTTCATTCCAATTCTAATAAAGTTTTGATTAAAGGCCACAAGGATTATATCGAAAACGTCAAAAATAAAATCAATGATATTATTATTGACTTAGTAAGTTTTATATTAAAACTTAATGCTTTTATCAATATATTATAAATGAATATATTTTATAATTAAGGAACATTCATATGTCAGAAATGCTTTTTTGGAAAAGAGGAAAAACCAAGTATCGCGAAAATTCTTTTGAGGGTATTGGGTAAAGAAAGAAGAGGAATCAAGATATAAAATAAGTCGTTCAATTATAATATATTTTTCAATTTCACATAATAAAAAAATTAAAAGTATTAAGGAATTGATTTAATTTATTTTTATTATACATAATATTATGTATCAATAATTGATTAATTGACAATTATTGTTAATATCCCATAATATTGACCTGCAATGACCTGCAGTGTTTACTTATATTTATTTTGATATCATAGGTTTTTTTTCTACAATATCATAGATAAATAAATACCTACTTTTTATTTTTGGCTCTTAGATTTTGGATAATTTTTATTCTAAAAAGTAATTTACTTACCTTTGCTTCTATAGATGTTGATGATTTTAATTTAGATACTAAGTCGATTTAGATAATGGGTTTTTTTTATAATTTGAAAAAAAACTTGTTTATAATTAATTAAGAAATAATGAAATGGTGACGAGAGCCCACCATCTCTCGATAACATTTTTATATTTGGTGGGTGAAATAATCTGCGTAATATAATGCAGCATGTATCCATGTTCACCTATTTTGTAAGAACTGCAATAAGTGGTAAAGGGATATCTTTCATTTCTTCTTTAAAAATAGTTAGTTGTATTGTGAAATACTATGGTATATTCATTTTAGGTGCTAACTTATGTTTTGTTAGTAAGATTTTTTATTGTTAAAATTATAAAATCGGTGGTAGCATAGTTACTTTGTATCAAAAAATTGTTTTTTATCTAAAATAATTCATGTTGGCAATGTTTACAATTGAATTTTTTCATACATTTATAGCCCAAATATCCTGCAAGTATGCAACGGAACAGTTCTCCAAACTAACGTTACAATTTATATTATCATTATCAATAGAATCCTCATCGGATTAATAGCATTATTAAACGTTAATAGAATGAAAGTTAAAGAAAATGACGACATTTAAAACTAAATTGTATAATATATATTTTTAAAAATGTTTAATTAATTTAGTAAAATAATATATTTGATGTAAGATATACAAATGTTTGCAACACTTTTATAAAAACACAACCTAACCTCTCTTTTAAAGTTTCTATTTCAAAATAGATGGAAGATTTTCATTCAGCAGCCATTTAAACATACAAGTTGATGTAAATAACACACATTTTAAAATACTTAAATACATTTCCCATTCCCTCTCTCTTTCTTTTAAGCTAACTTCAAAACCTATGCCAAAATTGGATTCAGTATACTCAAAACATGTAGTTTTGATATATTAAACAATCATTAAAACTAAAAATTAAGAGGTGTAAATTTTTTCCGTCTAAAATTGGATTTCAGACAACTGTGCGACGTAACCATGACAGACAATTGGCATGCGAATGAAACATTTGCAGTTTAGAGTGTGCGGGTCTCGCGTACTTAACGAAAAAAAAAATGTAGCCCGTGATTTATCTAACAATTTAACGTGACGCAAGTGGTTGTCTAATAACAGTCTTAACGTATTTCCAAATTACGAACCGAGCATTGACTACAATAACAGGATATTTCTCACGGGTTACCGTGTACTGAACACACGATCGAAACGAAAAGTACACGTGCATTTTACTAGTCCGTAGTGGTAATATTAGTTGTTGCAATAGTAGTAGTAGTAGTAAATTCGGCGTCAAGTCATGAAAGCATTTCATTTATCCCCTTCTCAGCACTTTGAGCTTAATAGCGTTGTATTTGTGTCGGATGAAATTGTAGTGTACGGTATAGTATCGAACGGAATGAACATTGAAAGTTGTTGGGTGTCCTATTTTGATCGGTGTTCAATAAGGCCGGGTACGGTGGGTTTCGCGAAAACACCCGGAAAGCGTTGGAATTTTGATTATTAAATAATCGATTTGTCCGACCGAGTTCCAGGACGACTAATATTTGCTGCAGTAACATCGATTGGTGAACATCTGCATGGTCGTGCCCAGATGTGTTTATCAAGCGTAAGTCTGATATCGGATTAACACTTAAGGGCGACTTTAAATAAAATAGTTGTTGGTTACGTGTACGTATTAAACCATTTGTACGAGCTGATGCGTTTATCGGTCGCGAATAGTTTTGACGACAAGCGTGAGCACTGTTTAAGTTACACATTAATCGCCTTATAATAATAACGATTCAACTTATTGCCATTAAGGGTGTATATCGAATCCGCCGAAAAGGTTTTTTTTTACCTGAGAAATCGGTCGATTGCGCCAAATATTTTTATACATCGATTCCGCCGAAAATATATACACATGTAATATCACTATACTTACATTACATATATTATATATAAATTATATATAAATATACCATATCTAGCACGACAGTATAGTGGCACGAAGCTAAATAAGAAAAAGAACATTTACATTTTATAGAATAAATAAATTTATATTTACGTTCACTTTAAGCGATTTCAAAGTTCATTTTAATTAAACAAAAACTTAATTTAATTTTAACGTACCTATTGGCACTATAAGTGCACGAAATAAAACGCATAAACGATTACATAACTATAATATTAAAGACGTTACTAAAATATGATTATGACGAGTAAATCTATAGTATTAACAATTTGTTGTATTTAACACGAAAAACGAGAACATAAAAATCTAACGACCTAATGGATTCAATACTACTTGTAATTTTATTATACCAATTATAATATATCAATCTTACATTAAAATAATCAATAAAAGTTCACAGCTGGGCTAATAATAAAATTTGTCGGGATCGCCGAGAATGGACGTCTGCTGGAAACAATATTATGTATTTATAAAATCCGAAAATGTTTTAATATTGTAATATATATGTTAAATTCTTATATACATATATAAGATTTCTTCGGCGGAATCGACGTATAAAAATATATTCGGCGCAATCAATATATTCAGATGTTCGGCGGAATTGATAGCCGGTGGAATCGATAAACTCCCGTCATTAGATAACAAACGTTTCGTGGAATTTACCATATGTATACGATGCGAGTTTTTACGATGGTTTTGAACGTTCTCTTTAAAGTTTTGATTCTATTGAGTTTGATAAATGTATCAAGAACGATGAAAAATAGAAGAATATTGCAGAACGTCGCGGGTTTGAAGGTAGTAAGTATAGAAATTAATAATCAAGGTACTTGTACATGTATTTTTTTTTATGATTAGTGTTCCAATCATTATATGCAATTTTGTCTAAAACGCGACCGGGTAGATTTTCATTTTCCAAAGTGGAGTTATACGTAATAGTATTTAAGTGGGTAGTATTAAAATTTTCGTTCGGTCTAAGATAAATAGAGGAAAATTGGATAGTAATGTTGCATTATAACCGAAATACGATACGTAAACCGAAGAAAAAATATCCCGTTCATCGTGGGTGTACCTGCAACTCCTACTGTCAGCGCTTCTGGAGAAGTAACTAATAATCTCCTGCGATTATGACGTGCGCTAAAAAACAAATTATGGATGTGCTATATCTACTCGTATGATATATAATACCGTCGAAGTTGTGCGCATCGTATCTATATCCCGAAAGATCGAAAAAATGCGAACTTTATTCGTTGAAATTAATTTATGAAAATTTTCCTTGTTTACATTTATTTAATAATTATTGTTCAATCGAAATATTGATTTAGTTGTGTATCAGTTGCGTTTCAATGATATCTACGAAAAAAGGTCTAATCCGAACTGCAGCTTGAGTTTTTATTTTATTGATATGAACGAGTTATGGCCTGGGGTTTTTATTATTCGAATAGCGGTACGATTAATATTTGCCATATCTACCAGACCTATATTATATTATCGTTCCCCGTTTTATAATAACGACAACCAGCAATCATATATTATAGATTTAAAATATATGATTGCTGGTTGTCAATTTTAATTTTAATTTTTTTTTATTAAAAACAAATATAGATATTATGATATTATAGATTTAAAATATCATAATATATTTGTTTTTAATAACTTAAGGTAGTTTTCAATCATGTCTGATAAAAAACAACGATTATACAATGTAAATACCAAAAAACAATAACGGAAGGAAAATAAAGCTTATAATATACAATTTTATAAAAAAAAAAAAAATGTTAAATTAGTATAAAGTCAGACTACAGTTTGTAGGTATCTCAAAAAAACTCGGTCCACAATTTGTATTTATTCCAAAAATTTTCGGGTCACAATTCAGAAGAAATTTTTACCGCGGGACGCAACTAGAAACCCATTATCTTAGTCAATCGCCGTTAGCTTTGATATCCGTCAACATAATTATATTGCGTTGCTGTGATAATGTTTGGCAGTAGAATGAGACAATAGCTTTGTTTTCAATCGAAAACGTAAATTCAAAATTTCGATCTAGAAATGGGTGTCGTTTTTTCTGCTAGTCCAGGGACGTGGAGAAGAAGAAACAAAATCTAGATGACAGCTTTACGATTTGATCGAATGTCCGCGCATTGAAGTCTTCCTGATCGGTTAGCGTGGTACAGCGAAGGTACGGTCGCATAGTTTAGATTTAGGTGAATATACCAAATAATGCGATAGTGTTCGTAGAATATTGAGTGACCCGCGTAACCGCGTTAAATGTAACATAACATTACAAGATAATTACAATATGTTTATGCCGATATAGCAATGACTCGTTTTGAATTAAAACAGACATTGATATATTTTCGACGGCTGACGTGTAGCTGCAGTCAATTCATTATAACCATAGACAGAGGCGGATTTCGTATTAGGCACTGTAGGTAGCTGCATAGGGCGACAAAATTTGGGGGCGGTAAATTTTGTAATGTTTTTTTAAAAAAAAACATCAAACGTATCAAAAATTGGAAAATTAATTAAATTCAAAAGGATGTCCAATAATTTTATCTATATATTTAATATTTAGAGTAGGTATTTTCGAGGGGTATTTTAATTTGTCGTAAAAATTATAAATCCGCCTCTGACCATAGACTTTTAGATTTTAGATCACGGGGGCAAATAAAAAACTTAATATAGATCGATGACGAATTATACGCAAAAGCAAAATACTGTTTTTACGTTTTACCTTTGTTATGATTGAAATGCGGGGGCGATATCCCCTTTTAAAATCAAAATACGGGGGTGATTGCGCTCGTTGTCCTTGTGAAGTCGACACCTATTACAACAAAAATGATAAATAACACTATTGTGTCAATGATGTGTACGTCACAAGATCATGCCACTACCGCGGATTGAAAAACCATAAACGTCTGAGACGAGTGGCGTAAAAAAATAAACGAATTTGAACGGACTGAACTTTAACCGTAAAATAGTATTACAATACAATAATTGTATTGTAATACTATTATGGTTAATAACGTCAATTATTGACGTAAAGATTTCTTATCTGTGATCCCAATCATTGGTTGACGATATACTTACATTTACGATTTCACAATAATAACTATTAGCGTTTTGGTTGTTGGCTTGTCCAAGGGGATGCACTTCGACCGTCACGACACCCTGTTCCGATCATGGGTTTATCCATTTAATTATTATTATTACTGCTGCAGCTGCAGATGAAGAGCACGATGATGTGCATGCACATGTTGCAATATTGACGAGATCAAAATATGAAAATATGATTTCTAAAAAACGTAACATGTGTAGACGTACTAAAACACGCTGATCGTTTACAATTCGTTTTTCCACAACGAGTATCGTATTTGTGTTCTCATCATAGCCATCGGTCTTATTATACGTGTATACGAGTGCGTTAATACGATTATACAATAATAAGTAATTTTAGAGTTTTACATCAAACATTAATATTGATAATTGATGGATGTGTGGTGTAGTAGACGGTGTAGTGTGCGCGCGTACCCACGCTGCTGTATCGTGAAAACCAGTTATTATTTACACGACCATCGTGAAAGTTCTACGGGTTCGATAGGTATGAATGTATTTTGTGTTCGTAATTGCGCTGAGCAATCAAATCTAAACGATGGAGCTAAAAAACAGCGCGCCCGATAAGAATCGAAATTAAGCCATAATAAAACTATTACATACGGTATTCTCAATGCATTCGAATAAACTTGAAATATTACCAAAACATTAAGAACACATTGTGTTCAACTCTGTTCATTTTTTCTCTCTAATACGACCAAAAGGACAAAACTTTGTCGTGTACAAGAATATAGATCTTCCATATATTCTATAGAAGTTTTTCAAAATTACCGGTAGAAGTGATCACATCACCAAAATACCGAATATCGATAAGATGTGCATCAGCTATTGTATAATAATATCAATTTACGACCGTGTGCAATAAACACTATTCTATTTGGATTATTTACGAGAGTTGATTAATTTCTTTATTATACTCGATAATGAGAGAATAGAAAAATATTTTTTTTCTTACGATTCAAATTTATGGTCTGTAATGCGAGGAAAGAGGGTTTAATACATTTTCAACACTCCTATGAATCTAGTCCTTGAATCCAAACTATCATGAAACATAAAGTAAATACTCGCACGACGTTTAGTCATATTGTTTCTTGTGATGGTGGTGGTCCAGAGGCTCGTATATAATGAAATTATAATTATTTGTTATACAATGGTTTGCTTAGACAAACGTTCAAAAGGGAAAAAAAACATTGATGCAGGGGATTTTTTATTTTATTTCACTCTTACTTCGGATTAAGCTAAATTTCATAAAAAAAGAAACTTCTGGCTTTTTAGTAGGTTCTTGTTAGATTCGTAGTTCTTTCGACTAGTTTACTAGTTTCACGACACAGTGCTATTGTAACGTCGCAAATTTTAATTAGTTATGCTGTTTAAGTCCCTGACCTCTCATACACTAACATAGTTTTCCTGAACTTTGTACTAAGCTTGATGAGTAAGTATATTATATTTCTCGATTCGATATTTTTTATAGGTTTTTCGTTACTCTTCGACATGTTTTCCATGATTATAGGAATTATACGATTTTATAATTGGGCATTTTTTATGCAAGATTTTTTCGATTACCGTCTTTGTATCATTCTTGTGGTAAGTGGTTTTAAGTAAATTAAAGAAACACGAATGGAGGTTTTTTGTTCACGTCATACATCAGAGAAACGTATTGTGGTGTAATGTAACTTAAACAAAAAGAAAAAAAAAACACACACACATTTATGTTATTACACTCTATGTATCTACATGTCCACAATGTGTTGTTCAATAATAATAATAATAATAATAATAATAATCGTTTTATGTTTTAAAGTACCGGAGGAGTTGAGCAACGGGATGATTGTGTTTCGGCGGAGGCAGCCTTGACCAGGTGAATCGAAAAGCTTTTTGTTTGTTGACGACGTCCTGTCAATATTGACAGAAAATCCGCGTACGCGTGAACCGCCTATGAGGAAACACTATGTTTGCTCTATTGTGATTGGTATTTACTCATATAGTATCACGTCACTGGATTTACCACTCGACCTGCCGCAATCGTTTGCGTGGGGTCCGAAAATCATTGCGTTCAGTATGAATTTGCTTGTGTACTCATATGTGTGCGTATGTGTGCGTGTGCGTGTGTGATAGTGCATGCATTTATACACATATTTGATTTATAAATAGTAATATTATACCTATGTACGTAAATGTACATCCGATGAGTTCCGATTACGTTGTACCTAGGGCTTGTTTTGAAGGCAATATTAACGCTCTGAAACATTTAGAAAAAAAACAAGAATTTCGATTAATTAAAAAAAAAATTTGACTTTTATGGGATTTGTTCGAACAGTTCCTGATTTAATCTACATTTTATTTTAATTAAATTTATAATAGTGATATTTTCTTGAACTTGATGTAAAAAAATGCGTTGTTTTTTATTTTAATATACGTGATTAGTGCTTATTAAAACAGCGAAACATACTTCCATTAATCAGTCTTTTTATTCGAGGCCTATGGCATAAATTTATGTTTTCCTTGCCCAAATAGGGCGGAAACAAACAACAATTGTACATTAAAATGCAATAATGTACACTTATCAGTCTTACTTACGAGTACAAAAATTATAATTAAAATCTTACTTTTGTCATTATAAATTTGTTTTTTTTAATTAAAAATCAAATGTACTTACAATGTTGGTGGAAATCGCATTGGACTAAAGAAATATTTTAATATATACGAGTTTCCGGTTTACGTAGAAGTGTACAATATCCTTACATATTTTTTGACTTGAATGATATGTTCTGAGTTTTAGTTAAATTCACTCAAGGCAAGTTTCCGTGTCACACTGTTTTAATATTATAGCGACTGTAAAGCGCAATTCAACAGGAGATTGGGGCTACATTTTACTATCGAAGGACTTATTATTTTTTTTTATCCTTTTCGACTATTTAGGATACTGTATTGTAGCGTAACTTCGAATGATGAATAACAATCGTATCGAGAGGATGAACCGTATTTATCGGACGAAATCTGTAGTGCGTTCGGTCACAGTTTATCGACACTATTCGACCGCTGTGCATTTTTGATGCAACGATCGAAAACGTTCAAGGTCCTGGGTCATGTGATGTTGGACCACTCGCGTGGTGTCTTTCACGAGAAAATACCGACGGAACGTGTCTCGGCAAAACATTTCAACGCGCGTATAATATGTTGCAAAGCAGGCATTATTACGACATCGGTGGGGATACTTTAATTATAACTGGTGTATGGGTGCATACTGAAATGCACGCATCAACTGTAGCGGTCTTCCTACGATTCTGAAACGGACGTGTTTCTCCGCACGTCCACACGGTTTGCTTGTAACGATTAATACATTGTTACCGACGTCGTCATCATCGTATGCAGATACGCAAAGAATTATCGATCGAAACTGGTATCCGGTCGTACATATATTACCTATTATAATTATCTACATGCACCATTCTCGCGCTGAGTGGACGGTGTTCGACGCAAAGAGACGAGTTGCTAAATCCGAGCAGAGCGTCACGTAAGCTCTTTCTGCCCTACAGGAACGATTCACATGTATTTATTTTTGGTAATTGCAGTACGGGAAGAGTCCATAATTATTGTATTAATAATAATAATAATAATAATAATGTTTTACGAAACACAATTCTCAAAAAAAAAAAAAAAAATGATAAGCCATTTCAATCGATTGCAAAGTAAACGAGTGGTAAGAAATTGTAGATCCTCGTCCTACAATATTTCTAATTGCACGGAGTAGGACTTTTGCAAACGTAATTTCTAATGTGCATCAAGGAACTCAAAAAAGTTCAAGATGACGAAAATTGGTAATTGGTCTACTTTTAGTGCATATTATGTATATTTTCTTCTTGTCTACAACGAAGTACACGGCACATCAATTTTAGATGAAATTTAAATTTAAACGTTGTGTTTTTTATAAATATTGGTACATAAGATATTAAGATATATTAAGGTATTATCTAATTCAATACATGACGAGACAATGAGTTTTACAAAATTTTGTTTGTTTTAATTTTTTTTTTCATTTCAATTTCATTTATTAAGTGCCATGAACCTATCCAAAGTTTTACTTCTTTGAATTTGCATCTGTACATTTAAGCTGGATACATAATATGAGGGGAGAAGGAAATATAATTACATGAACTATTATTAAGATTATTTTAATAACTAGTTACTAAGTTAAGTGTACGTGCTCTTAAAACTGTAACGAAATAACATAGGAATCATTAAAATGTTCTAAAAATATATTTGATGTTTACAATTTTAATAATTTCCAATTTATGAATGCGACTCAAAATTATATTCGTGAAATTTTGAAATAAAAATTATGTAACAATATGGAATATACTTTAGCATAAAGAAGTTATAGATCAATAATTCAATAATCGCTTATATTTAATTCTGTCTAGGGACCAACTAGCAGTTAACCAATTTATATTTAATATTAAATCAATAATAATGTATGATTGAATATCCTAGTAAAAATACTGATTTTTTGGAAAATCGAGGATTTCTTTTCAAAATTAAATGAATGTAGTCAATATTTTCTACGCATCGGAAGGTCAGACATTCGTTATTGATAAGGTGATAACTATTTATTTATTTTTATATTTTTGATGAAATCAAATATTTGTTTTGAAAATTATCATCGTTTAAACGTTTTAACGTTGTATGAGCAAACAAATAATATCTTTAATTCCCTGTTACTTCCTCACGTATTTTGAATAGACAAAATTTAGAAATTAGCACTTAAATATAATTCTTCGTGCAATGAGTTAAAATCTGACTTCTATTAGAAGTTATTAAATTTATGTTTATCGTCGTTTATTATCAATGTAATATCATAATCATACAAGCCTCTGTGTACTTGATGCGCTTTTAGTTATTTGAGGAAAACAAACAAATGATTAATCGCTAACCAAGAGTATTTTATTAATTTATATATTTTTTCTGAACTTTACTACAACTTTACTGTTTTATTTGTATTATAATTTATTTTGCACAATGTATTTTTTTAAATTAAATTAATTTACTAATGATAAGATTTGTCATTTATAGTTATTAAATAATTAATCTGGTATCTTGAAATAACCAAGTAAGACGTATTTTATAATATAGGTATTTAGTTTATAATCTTCAAAGATTTAGTTATTGATCTATTAACAGTATCGAGATTTATCTAGATAATTATCAATATAAAAATATTAATTATCTATTATTTTATCTAGATAGAATATATCAACTTATCCGTCTTAGCAGTATATATTATACCTATAATTCCGATAACTATTTAAGTATTGGTAAATTAAATTTTTTCAATAAAGACTACTTACTACTTACTCATCATTAAATGCGCTATTAAATTCCTTCGTGGTAAAAATACCTTCCAAGTTTACGTCTATGATAAGGCCTCCTTTGAGTCTTGTGGCCCTGATAGACATCTCCATCCACCCTGGTTGTTGATGCAACTCGTTTGCGCACAACGAAATCGGTCGTTTACCTGTAAACGGACGACTCGTTCGCGCACAACATAAACACTGAGTAACATATATTTTATATTTTTAAATTTGGACTTACCTAAAGTAATTGAATTATCGGTACAAATTATCAGTACAAATTACCAGCATATCAATAATCAATATACATTGATTTAAAATAATCGTCGTGTATTAGGAAAGCATAATACTTGCAAACAGTCATTCGCTAGAAAGCTGTACTATAACTACTGACTATATTGACTATGGATATCGAAATTTGTGCTGTTTTTGAAACGCGAAAAAAATGTTTTAACTTAGAAAGTTATAAATTTAGAGAATTCTGAACTTTAAAATCTGGCGATAAACAATTTAAGGTGTACAAATAAAAAATGTTTTGTAAGTGCTGTAGTTAGGTTAGTTAATAAATCATATACAATTTTAAAAATTACAAACACGCATACCCATGATGAATACGACGACCGAACAATTCATCGAGAAGTAATAAGAAGCAAATTGAAACGTAGAGCCGAAGAGGATTTACATATTAAACCAAATAAACTAATACGCCGGGAATTAAAAAACAATGATAACTCTGAACATCTTCAATATAGCGATATGAAATTAATCCGAAGATCCATGTATGAACAACGAAAAAAGTCCTTTCCAAATATACCAAAATCTTTAGAAGATGCTAAAAAACAATTAGTTGATGATCAGCATAATCTTACTTACAAAGGTAATAAATTTTGTTTCGTTAGTATTGGTGAAATTATATTTATGTTTACATGTAAACAAAATTTGGAATTGCTACAAAGTGCAGAACACGTTTTTGGGGATGTGACATTTTCATTCGCTCCGAAATATTTTGTTCAACTTTATACTGTTCATGTATTTACAAACAATTTTTATGTTCCTGTGGCGTTTTGTTTTTTAAGTTACAAACATACTGATACTTACATCAATATGTGGAAAACATTACAAAATATATGTATTCAAATTACTGGTAATATCATAAATTTAAATGTAACTTTTATTTTTGTACTTTTTTATTTAATTTAATATAATATAATATAATATACATTTTAAATTAATAATTGACAATGTTGTTTACGCGTATAATCATTGACGTTATTATTAATTTTATCTGTATTATATTGTTGTATATATATCTTATTCTTGCCGATATCGGTCGCTCGATGTTAAATTATATAATAAATACTTAGAAATGCAAAATAATTAAATCTTAATTTATATATTATTTTTTTTATATACAATATGCATATATATATGATTATTTTATACAGTCTATTAATTAATTATAATTAAGCAAAAGAAAGGAAATATGCTCAAACGAGTTGTACCTTTATTATTTAAACCTAAAATATGTGTGCGCAAACGAGTTGTGATTTTGTACGCAAACGTGTCGTAAAAAAGGTAAATGTGCGCAAATGAGCACCCCTGGTTGTTGCGCCACTGTGTCTTAGATGAAAATATTAGTTATCTACTAATTATTTGTCTAGATATTTTTTTTATGTGTAATATTTAATAAATATTTTGAGTGCTTCGAGGACTCGGGGATTTTTCTGCGCATTGCCTGGGCAGCTTCGACAGTAATATTTAAAAAATAGGTAGTTAAAATGGATATGATTGAAAAAGTACCAATACGTATTCTTTATTGCACACACACACACACTCACACAAACACACACACGCCGTTTTCCATGTAACGATATTTTATAATTTATTCGTATAAAAATTTCTTGAAAATAAACCTTTTGATCGATGTGAAACAGTTTTATTTTCGTTAATTTTTATACGAATAAATTATAAAATATCGTTACATGGAAAACGGCCCAACGGATAAACCTATTGTCCATCCACCAACAATAACCGTTTGTTAATGATTTTCCATCATGATCGATCTTACCACGGTAAGTGTTAACGCTTAAATGAGATTCAGAAATAAAAATATGTGATTAATTTTTACCTGAATTATTTTATTTCAAACAAATAAAACACCTTGAAATCGAGATGCACTTCAAACGATTCAAACAAATACAAAATGTTTTATTCATGTTAGGCCTGATCATTTATTTGTTTTTTATTTTGACAATTTAGTATAAAATTATTGTTTGTAAAATGTATTTGCTTTTTATAGAGATGAATTATAGAAATATTTTATCTTTTATAAAGATCATTTTAATTGTGCTTATTTATCTAAATAGATTTTCGGTTATCTTTATCTTTATCTAGAAAAAAATTATTTATCTAGGCTCAATAATGTTTGTTAACTGTTATATAAGCTAGTAGAAGTAGTTCGTAATCATCTAGTAGACTAAACGTGTTAATAATACATTTATAATATGAATATAATATTAAAATTTAAAAAAATTTAATATTTGATATACTTTTTTTAGCGATTAGATTAAATCTGAATTTTTCATGGCTATTTCTATTGTAATTGATTGGGATGTGACACGATGTGATAGCTTGTTTGTAATTATTGGAACGTTGCTGGATTTGTATGTTGACACGTCCTGTTTTTTCATTATATATTTCGTTACATGTGTACGATCAGAATTTCTTATGCGTATTTCAAAGATAAACGATTTTCCGTTTCACCCGCGTTTATTCATGTAGAAGCGTTTTTGTTTTTTTTTGTTTAATCGATTCGGTGATGTTTTTGATTATATTCTGTCGAACCAGTATATACATTTGTCCATTAATCTTGCCGGCGATTGCATCACTTGTATTATTTATTTCGGTTTTGTTTCTCATATGGTTTACTATGTTTTGAATGTTACGTATATGATCTAACTTGTCGTCATTTTAAGTTTGAGAGTGAACACTACATTCGACGAAGTATTTAGATTGGCTATTAGGCCTATATAGTTTGGGTGGTAATCAATTGAATATTTAATATATCCTCGTCGAGGATAACATTACCAGCTGTAGTGCAATATGAAGGAGTGTGATGTTTGATCATTTTTCTGTAAGTTATTACAGAAAGTCCTGCTTCTTTGGAAGTTTGGAAAACGTATAGTCCGCTTGAACGTAGTAGTACGTAAATGGAAATTTATTCAGATTTTGATAAAACATTTTTTCGGAATATACACTGGGCCTCAGTTCCGTGTATTTTTTTTCGACTGAGATTAGTAGGCTATTTTGATTTCAGGAAACCTCGGAGGATGTACCAAATAATAAGATCACATGTTCACATACTTATCGTTTTCTAAACTGTAGATTTACAACATTTATACTATTTTGAGAGTTTCAATTTGTATGAAAAAATTTGAATATAAATAATTAATGAGTTTTTAGTTAGTCGTTCAAATGTTTGAACTCTTATAACGTATTCGTGTTCAATGGTCACATCCAATAAACCTGTACATCAAGAAAGGGAGTTTGTTTATACTATACTATAATGTACATTGGATTTAGTCTGATATTGCTCAATCGTTATTCCGGTTCTCTTAGTTGTTGATTATTTGGATTATTTTTCAATATTAAGAGGACGATGCTCTTTAGTCTGTTTCAGATATATATTCGATTCGAGAAATTGTTTTAATGGTATAGTTAGATGCGTGTGATCCAAAGATGAGCGCACCTTAAAGTTATGAGATATTTAACCTTGTCCGCAGTAACTTTCTAACGTCGTGGAAGTGTATGTATTTATGTTCAGTTAAGTGTACGATATTAGTGATGATATTACTGGTGTTTTTACGTGACCACCGCATGAAAGTATCCACGATTTATTGAAATATTAAACCATAATGTTTATACAATATTTTCACAATTATTTCCAATTTCGTGATAGACCACCGTGAAACAACTAAACGCAATGATTTGTGCACTGACAACTTGTGTTCAACTAAAAATTGAAAAAATATTTGAATATTTTTAATGCCACAAATTTGAAAATAATAGAGTAAATGAATGGCCAGTAAAAATCTAGAATACGTAATTAAAAAAAAAAAAATTGTTATTGTTTCAATAATGTCGATTAAAAATCTTACTAATTTCTAGGTTAATAGGTTTAATACCATAGTTATAAGTGTGATCAAGGGTAACCATTACATATCAGAAGTATATTATTTGATTTGTATACAAATATAAACATGTATAAATTACGTAATTTAAATGCATCTGTGATTTTAAAAATTCGAATGATGACGAGGAACCTATTTACTTTACAATTATGATGTTATTAAATTTTATTATTACTTGAGTGTATTTATTTATTGATTATCTTGGTTGTTTTCTCAACAATAAAAATGCATTGAGAATGAAAATACGTTAAATGTTTGAGATCATATTTCGAATGATTACATTTTATGGTTTGAAAAATGTATAAAAGCAATAAGGAAATGAAAGTTACGTGAAAAAACGATAAAAGTTAATATTTCTAAGCTGTTAAGTATTGCAGG
This sequence comes from Sipha maydis, assembly GCA_034509805.1. Taxonomy (NCBI): domain Eukaryota; kingdom Metazoa; phylum Arthropoda; class Insecta; order Hemiptera; family Aphididae; genus Sipha; species Sipha maydis. The sequence continues at coordinate 144,106 of JASXSY010001936.1, read as the reverse complement.
TTTAAAGTTGTAAAATACAAAAGACCAAGAGTTAAAGTACTAAATAATTCAAAAAAATTTAATGAGGTAATTCAACTAATTTTTGATAAATTGAATAAAAAAATAAAAAAAACAATTAAATTAACTTTTTAAAACAAATGACAAGATGATATAATTATCAGATTTTTATATATATTTTTTTATATATATTTTTTGACTATTATCGTTTTTCTCCGTAGCCCTTCAAATAATATTTCCTAAATACGTGATACGCTTGAGTTACAATGATATATGATATTAAATATGCCGTTAAATTAGAACAAAATAAAATAATTTCATATCTACGTTAATTATTATCGCAAAACGTGAGTATTCAGAGAAAAATAACAATTATTTTGACTCGATATTAATTTTGTCGTGGCAAGCGATTTTTATCTATAGTAATAAACCGTCACGAACAGTATGTAAATCTTGTACGATGGAACTATTTTTATCCGTATTAATATGCATTCGAGTATATTTTATACATTATATGAAAAATAATAAACAAAAATATAACTAAACATAAAATTACGTAACATAAAGCGTTCGATTATTTGATTATTACTTATGTGAAAGTAAAACTAAATGTGCGGGATGGTAACTTATTTTCCTCAACTAAATTTTTTGATTGTAAATTAAAAACTATATAATATAATGTATGTATATACATAGATAAATGAGTGTGTGTGTTAGTTTACTATAAGATATTAAATTACGTCACTTACGTATAAATATTCATACATTCGTAAGTGATTTGAATTGTCTGTTTATATTTGGAATTAGGTCCCCTAGGAGGTGTGTGTGTGTGTGTGTGTGTGTGTGTGTGTGTTTGTGTTTGCGCCTATTAAATATACCATTTCTTTATTCTTCGTCAAACAAAGTGGTGATGTGGTGGGGCCTACGCTCATTTATCACGCCTGGTCTCTGAAAACCAAATGAAAAATCGTAGCAGTAGCTGAATACCTGCAGAAGTCTCTGAGAAAGCGACTAAGACGGTCTACAGAAAAATATTTCACTGTGATCTGACAATTGGAACCTGAGGATTTGGAGTCCCACGCGTATTATTGATTCGGGTGAGTACAGTGTTTCTGTTTCATAGTACTTGGTCACACTACTGCCGTTCTATGGATTATTATTTGTGTATCAATATTTCAATAACCGTTAATATGGGTTCGACTTTTTCTATTGAAAACCGATTATTTCATGAAGTAAAATAACAATATCCATAGTTCAAAACGGCATTCGAACGTATGAGACGTCTCTGAGTCAACTTTGATGTTATTACATTTACTTTGCAAATCTTTGGGAATACAATATTTTAATCAATATATTATTATTATATTATTATTATTTGTATACACAGTGTCCACGGTGTTGGAATTGTATTATGTTATTTACGATGCAAAGTAATATTACGTTTACGTAATGTTACGCCAAGATGAAAAAGTGTATTCCGTAAAATTTAATCAATCGGAAGCTCTGTGAATTGATATTGTATTTTTGGGTATGATGTATATTCGTTATCGAAAAAAGCGAAAGTGTATCTTTTAGGCGCATGATCGAAACGTAATATCTCTTTAATTTTAGAACTTAGTGATCGAAATCGATCGCGCAATATTTTTTCCACCTTTTCTCGACACACATAATCGCAACAGTAAATAGATTGATTCAATGCATTTATGCAAATACTCACGAAAACCAAAAATTATAAGATTAAAGGTTGTAATGTTATTGCTTTCGTATTTTTTCTGTTACGGGCTAACGTCGCTTACAGTGATGAATATTATCCTTTTTATTGTACACATTATACAATTTATTTGTGGTGTTAAATCTCCATGTATTCAACGGTTAATGCAATCTTATTATAAGTATTTTCTCACCGACGATAGATTTCAAATTAAATTGTATGCACTTTACGTGTAGAAAATAATGACCGAATGGGTCTTAAACTAGTATGGTTACCCTGTTTAGCGTTACTGAAACATTAGAGAGATTACGAAAATATTTTGTGATACATTGGGAGGATTGATTATGCCTTTTAAATCACATTTTTCAATAAATATTATTCATCCTCATATTGCAATGAAATCATTATAATATTGGTATTAAGTTACAAATGTTCTTGCTATCCATAGGATGAAAAAATTGTTTTTCAAAACACACTACATTTTCATAAATATAATAATGTATTGTTGTGTGCCATGAATTTCTTGTTGGTATTAAATTTTTGTTTTGAACGCTTTGGAAGCATTACCACCGTATTTTATATATCGATGTATAATATAACAGTATGATAAATCATATTTTTATCATGTTCTAGGAATTCAACAATGCCATAATTTTATTTACGACGGTTTAAGTTTTTTTTTTTTATTTGACCATCGTCATTAAAATTGAAACAAAACTGTCATATCTAGATTAATAGTTATTTTGAATTTTTAAATTATTTTATTTTTTTATTAATCGCCATAGTCTAGATAGTATTATATAGTAACGAAATGGTTTAAATTTATTTCTCCAATATCATATGGAATTAGTGAGGGCAGTGTTGTTAGTGGATATCAAATTAATTAATGAAACAATTCTTAACTATATTGGTTGACAAAGATGCTAAAACTGCATATAAATTTAAATTTGCTCCATAAAAATTATGCATAAATACAATAATTACTGTCAATATAAATTTATAACGAAGTGCTCGTATCAAATTTAGAAGCTTAAGTTCATAGTTATCAAAATCACAAACTTACAAGAAGTCGACAATACGTATCATATTACACCGATATTATATCGTAATTAACTAATAATATTCGTTTTACTTTCACAATCGAAATTAACAGTTCCACGACTGACATAAAAAAATGTTCATACCTCTGTGGCCTCCAGATTATTTGTCCGTTATGCTTCGCTTGACCATTTATACCGTGTACGCGTGGTACATAATTACGAAAGGTGCAATTCTTATCGGTATAATTCGTTTGTATTCTAATTCAATATATGTGATTTCGTAATATTATATAAATACGAGTATATTTATTTTTTATTGCAATTTTTTTTTAGAACACTCTTCCGAGTTTCTATACGGAAAACAAAATTTCCTGCATGCGTAGTTACACTACTACTGGAAACTATGTGTAGCGCTGATGGTGACCATAATTATGATATTCAGACGTTTTAATAATTTTATTCTTTGGCGGTGGATTGAGTTATTGCAGTGGACATATGTATATTTGTAGGGATAGCAGAAATCTAATGTTGAACCATAAGCGATCACGTTAGGATGTTCTGATTTGGTTTAGTTACTATTGCAATCGGACTGTTAAAAACGAAATCATCTGAGTAAGGTTATTGTGCGCGGAGTCTTCGTACCTTTCGTTCGCCGTTTGAACACGGAAAATATTTGTTTAGGAAAAATATATATGTATATATATAAAAATATATATGCCTATAACTAGTTCACGTACACCGATATATAAATTATAATTTTTATGTATTTTACTTTTTTCTCATAATATCAGCAACAGATAAGTGAAAATACATAAACGAATTCTGTAATCGTAGATCGTTTTCAGTGTATGATAAAAAATAATTTAAAAAGTATTATAAATGGAACTACTTATTGTATAATAAATAATTCATCATAAAATATGTATGTAAAATGATGGAACATATTTGTCACAACTTCACTGATTCGTATTGTGCGTGAGTTATTTGAACGTTTATTTAAATATTCTTAATGTAAAAATTTACGATTGCATACCAAGCATATTTTAATAACTCTTAGTGCAGTCCGACACTATTCATACCATTGTTTGATACCGAAAATCTGATGAAAATGTACCTGTGCATTTTATAAAAATGAATTTCTGTTCGACGAAAACTGTAAAATTGAGATGATCTTGATAGGACTGGTATCTTTAAATTTGAAAGCAATAAGATCTTTCGCTACATCCGAACAATGTTCTGAATGACTCTCGGTTTGTTATTCTGAACGCATTGTACCAAATTGTAATATTGTTTGTAATAAATGTATTTATAGGACGTTCGACATTTTGAATGTGATAGAAACAGTAAACTTTTGAAATTGAAAATTAGTTTTATTGTAAATGTTTCAAAAGCATATGCGAACGTTCACTTTCTAGAAATAATTCAACATATTCTATTTTTTTTATGAATAAAATATTTTTTGCATACGAGAAATTACATTTCATGCATCAGAAGTGCTGTATCTAAATGGTAAACGTTTTAGTGCAAAAGTTTTCATGCATTTTTACTGGCTGAACAACGTGTACTCAAATCAAAAGAAAGCCCAATGGACGTTCAAAAGTTTTGAAAATAAGATTTTAAAATTAAAATTAATAGAAAATATTAAACGTTTTTGAACGTAAAAATATCGGTTTGCTAAATAATCTCGTGTTTGTTGTGATGAAAACGTGAATGGTAGAATGGAATATGAAACTAATAATACATTAGTATGCATATAATACAAACATACACCCACACACACATAGGTATATTACAGTAATAAATAGGGATCGTGCTTAAATTTTTACTTTTTATTTTGCAATAATTATATACTCATCACATTTTTAGATGATCTATGACACCGCATTAATGTGTTGTGACTTGCGAGTGATAACATTTGTTCACATTTGCATATTATTCGTAGTTGTTGATCGTATTGTGTTATATTGGTTATGTTAAGTAACCGTAGATTAAATAACGTTACGAATACATCTACGTTATTTATCATTGCACCTGTATACATGTATTTCGCTACTTGTAGTTTTAATTTTAAGTAATGACCTGCAAGTATAAGGTTGTATTTTGAGGCATATTTTGGTGTTCATCCATAAATCAATTTTCGTTTTATAGCTTATAAGTTTTTGGATGAGATAGAGAGATTCTTTTTCGCAAACATTAAAAATAAACAGTTACCGTATTATAGTTTTAAAATTTTCGTAGTATATTTTGAAATGACAATGTTTTACTTCAAAACGGATGTGGTAAACGTAACGGTCGTAAACGGGTCGAAATCAATAACAAAATAATAACGCATACTATTCGGTGAATGAAGGTCGGAATAATATACGTATTGGATACATTATAATCTAATCTTGGAATATATTTTTTTTTATAATAAAGAAATTATAAATTCTCGAGTTATAATAACACATCTTGATTCAAGAAAGTACATACTCGTATATAACAAACAGTTTATCGGAAAAAAGTGAACAGTGGTTTATAAATTTGTCAATAACTGCCAGCAAAGTAAATTCATGAAATTTATATTTTCACAATTTTTCCATACTAAAAGAATTTGTGTTAACAGTTTTAATTAATTTGAATGAATGATTGTTGTTATATTATGCGTAAAAACAATTTTAAATTATGACCAAAAATAATTAAAAAAATTAACCACCAACTGAGCTAAGTCCTCCTTAGTTTTTTTTAGTAATTTTGAATACGAAGGGTATCTTTTCTATTTGGCGTTTGTAAGCTTTTAAGTATAAAATAAAAAGTAGTATTAAAGACGTATAAATCAAAGTTGTTTAAAAGAGATTTGTGCTGAAGAAACTACAAAATGTATCATTTTTATCGCATTATTGAGCATTAAAATACAGTGATAAATATAAACCCGAAGAAAAATCTTGAAAATTGAAAAGTTGAACAATGTGTATTTCGTATTAAATTTCGTTCGTGCTTATATCAGATATCTCATTTGAAACACTTTGGTATCGAATTAATAGAACCTAAGAGAAAAGCGTATCCAACCCACGAAACTATTCTAACCTTCCCGTGACCATTTTATAGAATCAGAAACTTCTATAGATAAAAATATATAAAAATTATAATTAAAAAAAGTGTTGTTATAATAAGTTTTTAAAAATTACAAACCATTATATATACATAGTTAACCATAATATATTAGACTTTATATTATTCGAAAACAAATTAGTGTGAAAGTCACGCTTTTTTTTTTATTAATCAATCTTTTAATATTTGGATTAAAATATGTATTGCTAATTCTTAATAAGACAAATAATTCTTAGACAAACGAGATATTTCTGAACATTATGCGTAATTTATGCGGTAAAACGTTTGTACACAAATATAAGTTGAATTAAATAATGTGAATTGCCTTGCATGTAATTTACTCGTAATTTGCATTGATAATTATTTTATTTTTGGAAAATCATCAGGAAGTTTTCTCGTAAAGTTTTGAATGATGAAAATAAACTAGCGACCAGCGTGGAAATGTTTTTTACTTTAAACATACACGATAAAAGTTATAAAAAAGTCATGAAATGGATTAGAGATCAAAAATTATATTAAACGACGCAATATAAATCTTTTGTATATTTTATCGAAATAAAAGCGGTACTTATGTACAGCCCGCAGTAAAAATAGCAATTTTGAATGTGGTCCGTAAGTTGAACAATGTTAGGCATGTATAGAATGAACTTAAACGGAACTACTCGCGAATGCCGTCTACTTTTGCTTAATTTTTATTCATCTCTAACTAATGATTTTTTCAATATTTCGCAATAGCCCGTCATACTGCAGTACGTACGCATCCGGTAAATTCGTCTGTTTCCCGGTCACTTAATTGGTTTTTGGAAAATAGCTATGTATTTTACAACTTCTTTTTTTTTCATAGGAATAACAATTTTGTTGAAAAAGTCGTTGCGTACGATGTTTATGACATCGACTATACAGTAGTTAATTTTTTATTAGTATTTAATGATCAGTACTGCACCGTTTGCAGAAAGTAAAGTTTTGAACAATGAGCACTGTGGAGTAACGGGAAAAATGGCGATTGAAATTTTGTTTTCAACGCATTTTTAATGTTTAAAAATAAATCTTTTCAAAAACTCTTTGATTGACCACGAAAACCGGGATGTCATGCGCGTTGGACGAGAACTACTTAGCGATCAACTATACTATACTTATACGTAGCCGTCAAGCGTTTCATATTATGGTATATATATATCTGAAAACATAACCGTGTGAGTGCGTGTGCGCGTGTCTGTGCTCGCAAGTGTAATTCGGTAAGCGTTTTGTAGGATATAGTATTTCGCCGAGTCGGAACGCAGGAAAAAGTGCTAAGTCAACAGATAACGTGTCGCCTGCCGCGGTCGTTCGGTTTTTATTTTTTTATTTATTTATTTTCATAGGAAATCGCGAAACGTAGAAATATTTACACTGTTGTAAGTGACACGCATGCCGTCCGCGTACAGCACGACCTCGTCATTGCTCATAACCGACGACCGTCATCGGGTTACGCAGGGGTGAATGGCATTTAAATATTAATGGGACACAGGGCACCGCGGTCGCGATTTATTGTGCCGGTGCACTTTTAACAACTTTTAACGAGGTGATGGCGACGGCGGCGGCCGTGATTTGTTTCGATCGACTGAATCGCGTGACTTCCACGTAAACACGCGCCTAGGTCTTTGAAGAGAAAAAAAAAATATTAAAAGACAGAAACGCAGCAATCGGTCTGCGATTTCAAAAACACGAAAACGAGGAAAAAAATCGATTCGCACTGTAACGACGGACGCATACGTGCGAAAAACGACAATTTATCGCGATTCCCGTATTTCTCGAAGAATAATGTGCTCATAACATATTATGTACACTATACAAGATATACCATGTAATAATTAAGGAACAGATTTATTTGTAAATGTATCATTTATTAAAATATCGTATTTTAAATGTGATTAGTAGAGGCTGGAATAATATTCTATTAATTAAAAATATGCTTTTATAATGCAGACAATTAAAGTACGCAGTACAAAAATAACAGATAAAAAGAGGTTACAATAAAATGTAATACAGCTTTAGAAAAACTTTAATTTAGATAAAATTAAATTTATTTAATTAGATTAATGACGAATTTTTAAAAAAGAGAATTTTTGAAAAATCTTAACAACAATATTTTATTCTATGTGCTCTGGTGTCATATTGCTTTGACGGTCCGTTAAAATGTTTTTATATGTATTGAAAAAACGTTCGACGTCAATTGAAGTCACAGAAGCACATTACTGGAAATCAGTTATTATTTTGTTTGTTGTCCTTACAGGCCATTTAGACCCTTAGCAGTCAACACTAGTTGCTCCAGTTCTTCTCTGTTATGTCGATGACTTAAGTCTCCGTTCCACTCAGGTCTCAAGTCCATTATATCTCTTATAACTATATATAAGCATCGTTACTCCGCTCGTCCACGCTGTATATTCTTAATTATGTTGTTCACAAGTATGGTTTTTTCATACTATTTTCAGCCTCCCATACGTGACTTGCCATTCCAACCTTGCAACCTCTTATAAATTTAACAGAATATAATTTAAATAAATCAGTTATCGTAGTCGGTGAAAAATTGAAAAATTATCGATGATTAGTTTTTCATTAAACCCATTACAAACTTTTGCTATGTTTTTCAAAATTACTATTATCCAACATATAATTTATTATATATACATGACTGCAACACAAAATTCCGAAAATCTATAATCTATACAATTAATGGATACATTCTCTAATATTTTATAATATGCAAAATATTATTTCATGTTGAAATCTTCTCAAGTATGCAAAAAAAAAAAAAAATTGTCACTACTTTACATGTTTCGTGATTTGTAAAGATCCCCTATCCAACAGCATAGAATCAAAAAATACATGCAAAATAATATAACTCCGGCCTTTAATGTTAATAATGAGCATGATTTGAATCATTCATATCAATACATCAATTTTATTTGCATATTTAATGTATAACTGTAATTTAAATGTACTTATATTGATTAATAGCTCTTATTTTTATTCTGATCATCCAGAACATTAAGTTAAATTGATTAGTATACGAATTTTTTATATGTTGGTTAATTTTTTGTATACTAGCTTGAATCGATAATATTATTGGTGAAAATTAAGAATGTTGTTGGTGATAAGTAGTGATGTGTCGTTCGCGAACGAACTGGTCATTGATATGAACCTAACCCGTTTTCCCATCTTTACATATGAGTGAATTGAACCGAATATCCGAACGCGTCTTTTTACCGGATATTTTAAATGACCCGATACAAAAGAACCGGATCATCCCATCTCTAGTGATAAGGACCGAATAACAACACTAGTGTCTATAAATAATTTATAATATATTAATAAGTTTTCATACACGTTTTTCCTATGATAATATACAATAAAATTATTGTTATCAATAAGGTGTATTCAATTTCAAACGCAATACTTGTAGCACATTTTAAATGTTTTCCGCGCTTACAAATCTTATTCTTCCTTAAACCAATAACATATTATATAGTTATTATTATTATTGAGTGTTCGGATCGATTTTTTAGAAAATCCGTTGTGCGTCTGTGGTGAGCCGCAATCGGCATATATGTTAAATTATTGACGATATATATTATGTAATATCTATATAATATTATAATGATTTCACGTGTAAAACGTAGGTATACCGTTGAAAATCATTGAATTTCTAGTGCACCACCGTCGCTCGGATTCGTTTCGCCAAACGCCTCGCTGTAACAACGTGCAAGAGAAAATAGAAAAGACAACCTAATTCGACGCCCGAGTTTCACATATTACGTCAGTTCAAATGTGTACGTATATGATAATGTAACAAAAAAAAAAAAAAAAAATTATAAAGGCGCGCCGCTACAGTACTGATATTGTATACATTCAACGTTTATATGTATACAATTATAATATGTTACGCATTGTCATAATAAAAATAATAATCATAGTAAGATAGTTATATGCGCTAGCTGACCGTGGAATAGTTACAGTATTTCATAACAGACGGCAGTACCATAACGAGAGACTTTATACGAATAATGTGTACATGATTTACAATTAAAATTCATTTTTTTCAACTGGTTTATTTAATTTTCAATTGATAACTAACTTTTTGGATTCAACAAGTTTATGTTTAAATACACACATACATGTACAATATACATAGTAAAAATATAAAATATTCCTAATAATTTTGGATCTTTTTATCCTTCTAAAGTTTATGGATTTATTTATTTCTTCTATCTACGACTATAGTTCATCTCAAACCTTGATTTTGCAAACACCTCTACATGTATTTGTAAATACATGCAATATATGTTTATTCATATATTTATGTAACAATAGCGATTAATATCCCGTACGAATCAATTTACTTGATCATTATATTTAAAAAAAATCTATTTAAAATGTTTTATTTTTATTTTATAATAAAATATATTTATTGAAAAATAAAATAAATAAAACATTACTGTACGTCTTGTAATTGTTAGGTAAATTATATTTAATACAAAGTGAGAAAGCGCTATAGTTTCAAATTACTATATGTATTACGAAACTGGTACTAAGAATAAAAATTATTGATAGTACTAGAGGTTGACTGACTAGGGAAGCAAAGGGAAAATCATCTTCTGGGCTCTCAGTAGTGTCATATTAATAAAAACTATCTATAGATATTCGTAAAAAAATGTAATGTATGTTTTCTGTTCTTATTTGTATCTTTGTATAAAATATTATTGTACAAAAAGTACAATAAAGATGACTTAATTACAATTAACTAAAAATGTTTATTAGTTGAAATGTGATAATAGTAGATCCAGTTGATCAACCCCTCAGCCCCTTGATACCCAGTCCACTTTTTAACAGTAAGATAAAAGAGGATTGAGGGTTGAGGAAAATACTAGAGTTGGATGTTTGACAATCGAGAGAGAATGAATGAAGAGATATAATTTAGAGGAAGCAGGGATGAGACGTCAGAAGGATGATGGTTGAGGTTTTACTAGAGTTTTATGCAAAGTCACTATCGTGTGATTTTTGAGAGGAAGTAAAGAAAATTATGGACGGGGGTAATAATTGGGGAAATATTATGGTTGTTAGATCATTTTGATTGCCAAGATTTCCATATGGCTTTTATTAGAAAGCACAGAAGGTCTGTTGAATGAATTTTAAGTGGGGAAAGATAAGAAAGAAATTTTATGAACACAAATAAAAAATCGTTACTGAAGATAACTGTTTTGACCGGAAACTTCGAGAGCCTGTATATTCCTGTAAATTTATATTTTTTATAGAAATTGGAAAGCCAAAGATTCTATTAGGAAAACGAGTAGTGATAATGAGGTATTGAAGGGCTTGAAAAAGGCTTAGGGGATGCTTTTAAAGTGAAAATAATTAAAATGTTGACTGCGCTTAAAGAAAAATTAAATTGTTGATAATAATGAGGAGATATTCATCTGAGAAGCAGGAGGAGAAATAATGGATTCCATTAGAAGCAATTCTGAGTTGTGGAACTAAGAAAGAAAACCCACCTGAACCGGAGGAAATAGAGTCATCGATAACTTTAGTAAGGGCTGAAAATAGATAATGACGGTAATGAATTTATTATATAGAGAATAAATTATTTGAGAAGGAAGAGTAATGATACTTATTTTGGGGCAAGCCAAGAAAATTAGGAGAAATTAATATTTATTAATGCAGTAGAGCTTGATAAGGTGTATCATAATTTTTAAGTAAAATATCGAGTGATATATGTATGAATTGAAAAGGAACAAGATAAAAGAAAAGGGAACTAATAAGTGAAGAACCTTAGGTACATACGTCAAGAAAGCTATAAAAGCATAATTTGTGCAGTGAGGACAGGTAAAGCTGATTTACTAATTTCGATAAAAAGGTACGAGCATTTGAAATCAAGGTTGGATAGAGGAGTGAAATAAAAAGCGAGGGGAAAGTTGAGATTTTTACGATATGTTGAAGAGAAGAAAAAGTAAATAATTATAGTTAACCTTGTATCCGATTATAGTTTTAAAGAAATGGAGAAAAGAAAAATAATGGATCTTCTATTAGTACCAGCTGTAAAACGTAGGAATTTGTACCATCGATAAATAAAACAGGAAAAGTATTTGAATAAAGGAATTCATCTGTATTTGGAATCAAGAATAAGGCCCAGTCAAGAAACTGAAAGGGCCAACTTAATTGATTGGCTGTGTAAGAAATCCTGGGGCCAAATTTAAAAAGCTTTAAGCTTTTAAACGAAACGTTAATGATATTGATTCATTATTGTCTTACTATTTGTAAAATTGTTCAGGGTATTAAAATAATTAATTATATCAATGTTACATGAAAATGACAATTTAATTTTATAACTAAACGACGTATTACATAATTAGATTACCGTGTGCAAAGGTATATTTCATATATTTGTAGTGAAACGGAATAATATAATCATATTTTTCTGTATAAAATGAATTTGACTGTCCAACCTGACGAGTTTCTAGCCGTCGTTGTTTATACTCTGTTTAAAAGTGAATTATGTTATCAATGTCCAGACACTTTTACTACTGAAGTTATATGAGAAAAATTACTGCGTGGGTTTTCTAAAAAAATAGAGTAGTAAATAAAAAAACCAGTCAAAACATACCAGTTGAATCCTATTAATGGAAAAATTACTTTGTAGATTTTTGCAAATATTTCTACAATCTTAAACAGTATTTAAATATTCTATAGTAGAACGTGTTATTAATCTTTTGTTTTTTATAATGGATTTTTTCCCACAGGTGATTCTCCCCTCGAGAACAAAATACTGTACATACATTTTTCGCAACGCAGGCTGACGGGGAACTGTCATCATGGTGCAAATGAGTACAATGACTACAACTATAACGGAAACGAATATGTTACAGCGGGAGACGAACCCGTTAAAAAATGTTCTAGAAGAAGAGACGAAAACTCGCGATGAAGATCCGTTGCCGGTCAGCAAACAGGAGATCATATGGAAGAACGTCATAATGATCACTCTTCTTCATATTTTGGCCGTATTTAGCGTCATATACTGTATTAGTTGTATAAAATACCAAACCGTTATCTGGGGTGAGTATCGTCTTGGGATCATACAATAAGGTTAAGAATTAAATACCAAAAAATTAAAAAAAAATCCCTCATACACTCGTTTATTATTATTGACTTACGCCGGGTGTTAAATTTTAGTATCGCGGTTCTAATGGACATATTATATTACATTATTTTGCTTATAAATGCATTCTTGGTATAATTAACATAATAAACAAACGTACGTTTTGTTAAAAACTGTATACAAATACGAAAATATAAACAATAATAATTGCTAAGTGCTTGTATAAATATAATAGGTATATTTATTTTTTCATAATAAGTCATTTTCATATTATATGTGTACGAATAGTCGACGAATGTAGGTCACAATTTACAATATGATAATACTGTTGTGAAGCTTTTCCCGTCGATTTCCTAAGTAACATTTCCGAAAAGAACTTTTGAATAAAGTGAATGTTTCAATGTACCGATTTTTTCATATGTTATGATAAATAACGTTGTATGTATGTATGTTTAGAAATTGCATTACGAAATCTACTGATTTTTGTGGTATTTAATTCGAGCGTTGAAAAAACCAGTAAATTAAATTTTTGATGAAGTGATTTTAAAAATACCAATATAAATACGTTATAACTTGTATTCTTAATACATTGAAAAAAGGGGAGAATTGCACAGTAAAGCGATTTCAAGCATTCAATCAGCCTCATTGAAAAAACATAAGAACGGTTCAATGAAATTAGTAAAATAATAAAGTATTGTTATAATACCGTGTAAAAAAGTGTTTTTAATATAAGTTATCGTCTTATAACGGTGGTAGCACTTTTGTGACTTCGGGGTCTATAACAAAATAAGACAGCAGATTTTGCATGGTCTTTGACGAAATTCTCTAACCTACGGCGAAAGTTAGCAAGCCCCTGATGACCTGACCTAGTTAGCCAGTGTATATCAGGTCTTCAATCACCAACCCATCTGTACCAGGGGCCATACTGTAATTCAACAAGCGCATGTGTCCAGTGTTAATAACGTTACCGTCACGTTTTCGTAAATACCAACCGTAGTGTACATTTTTCATTTGGAGCACTCGGGTTCATTTTGTTCGTTTTTATTATTGAAACATTAAAGTCAGTTTCATTATAGAAATTGTCTTCACTTCGCTTTTGCTATAATGATAAATGAAGATGCTTATTTCTATCCTGTGGTTTAATATTAACAACGGTAAATTGATACTGTCAATATAATTCTCATAGACGTCAACCAAGGCATTGGATTAGATCACTAGTCCGAGCCACAGTTCCACATATTTAGATGAATATTAGAGTACAAATACATTTTTTTTTTCAACAGTGGCGGTGCGGCGTCAGCATTCGAAAAATAATAATTATGGACGACTATAGATTTGGCAGTTATGGAACAGTAAATGATCGTTAATAGTATACTCTATGACAGAGTGTATTATTACCACGGGAATTGTATAGATTATTATTATATGGGCTGATTGATGAAATAGTTAAACGTCAGGTGAAGCCTAGTCATGAATCACGCACTGTTAAAAATAATTTAACTTAATAAAGCGTTCGTAAGACTTGTGAGATTGATAAATATTATTATTAAACTTTATACGGCACGAAGGAAAAAATATTGGGACTACGGTTGAATTATAGTTGTGGATCGTAATATCAAGTGAAGTTTAGGGGAACACACTGTATTCTCGAATTTCGAGTTCAATTGAGTAAAAGCATGTATCATAATTTGGTACATATAATCAATTGCATTACAATAGTTTTAGTTGCCTATACTCTAGGAGTTAAATATTATCTTTCCTTTCTTGGTGGCGTTATGTTGTGTATTAATTTTATTTTATTTTGTTGTTTATTGTTACGTAAAAATTAATTTATAACAATTAATTATAAATCTGTAAAAAAAAAAAAAACAAAAAAACTTTTGTGTATGAAAAAAATATGTAAATATGTTTTTAATCAAATGTTTAAATTACAAAATATTGTATTCCATCTAAGGCAACGTCTAATTTAGTTTTTCGAATGAGACACTATGAACTAAATTATAAGAATTTGATATCGAAACGATCCGTCAACTATCGTATTGGCCAAACATTTGTCCTTTTTGAATGATGAACAACGAAATAAAATGCAATCCATTATTATTATTTTCAGTCAATTACGTACAATTTACAATTATTTCTAAACTAATTTCATTGAAAAAACAAAATGCATCGAATGAAAAGACTCGTGTTTTAATGTTCGAATCTTTAAAAATCGCATTTAAAATACACGTTCCTTCATATAATCAATAAAACGTAAATTATATACCTATTTTTATAATTTTCTAATAATTCAATTTAAGTTTAAGGTTATAACTATTAATTTTTATTCTTTTATTATTTTTTTTGCTGGAATATAAATTTTATATATTTTCCATGTAGCATAGATATATTTATTCAATAGGTATTAAATAAATATTTTAAAAAAAATTAAAAAATTTGCTAAACGTTCAATATTCATTGGTTTTATATTTTTAAACGTTGAATTAAGACATAAAAATGTATGAAATTTTAAATTTTCATTTATTTTTAAATATTTGTTTTCGAATTTCAATAAATTCTTATTACGTATTTCAGATTCAATATAAACAATCAATTATATATTCAACGTTGTATAAAGTTCTAATTTTAAATATTTAAACTACAATCATATATATATATATATATACGTATCGTTTCAATCGTTATGATTGGAAAATGCTATGTGGGTCATGTAATTTATCATTGATTCGTTGTTAAAGGACAGAATTGGTCATTTATTTAAGAAAAAATTAGTTAATAGGGATAGTAGGTTTTTGGTATTCCCATTAATAATTTATCACCTTGACCGAAATATTTAGTGGTGTAGGAAAAAAATTAATTTTGAGTAGATCATTTTAATGGACGTGTCACTCATTTTAAAAACAAATCCAATCAACTCATGGTTTGACGTTTAAATATCGTTAATAATAGTTTTGTAGCTCTAGACGGCGGATAGTAATTATATTACATTTTTGGCAGCTGTTATTAACTGACGATTACAAATGATTTGTTTTTGTTATAAATATTTTTATTACATGATCTATTAAAAATCAATGTTTATAATAAGCATAAATTAAGTTTCAGATGATGGCTATAGAAGGTTTTGAACGAAGTGGCTAAATTTTGTTTAAAAAAAAAAAAACAAGTAAAAAATTATCTGAACTTGAATTTCAATCAAGTGCGTCCGTTTATAATGAACGAGAGAAATAAGTAGACATTTTAATAGCGTTCGGAAAATATGGATTTATTTGATACTCTTAAAAAAAATGAATTTAAGCTCTTGCTGTCATTGCTATTTTTTTTTATTATGAAACTTTTATATTCAATAAATAATCTTTAAGAGAAGAACGCACACAATATGGTACACTAGGATCGTTTTTGATTTTTATTGAACTTTATTGTCAGTGTAATATATGTATTATCAATAATGACACATGTTTACTAGCTACTAGTACAATACATATCACTATGTTTTTTCTGATACAGTAAAATGTTTTTATTCTAAGCACATTGCTTTGGTTGATTTGTACTTATTTTGTATTGTTTGCAGCAGAGATTTTTGTAAAAAAGAAAAATAATTCAATTGTATACTTTGGTAACAGATATGCATAAAACAATATACAGTATATTGACTGTTAGATATTTTTCGTGGAAATTATTAAATTCATATTGATCATATCTTATCAATCAGAATATAATGTATTCATAATATTTTCTTTTGACGGGTCTTTTGGCTAGTTTATTTATCAGGAACACATTTTTTTTTTAAATACGTGGTTTTTAAGACGCTGCAAATATGTTGACGATATTGGAAGCAAAACGAAAGCTTCGTTTGCGTAATACACTTACAAGAAACAGTAATAATAATAATACATTTTTGAACAATTAGTTTATTATATTAACTCATTGGTTGAAGCCGGAAAAGGATTTCAATTTTGAGTTTGTCAAACCAAGCGCATAACTAAACTAACTCAACACAGTTAAAACAATTTCATGTAGTTTGAAATGTCCCAGTTGAGTAGTGCTTAATTTCCGATATCGAACTATAAAGGTTTAGAAATTTGTACAACAACATTTGTTGACGGAAATAATCAAATCGTGATAACATAATATATGTAAAAGAAGAATAACGTACTTGATAGGTATTAGTTTTAATTTATTTACGATTTTCAAAACTGTTTATTTAGTAGTATACAACGATAGTTTGAAATATTACAATATTTTTTTATTTTTAGGTTTTATTATTGGTGGTATTGGAGGATTCGGAGTCACTGGTGGCGCTCATAGATATTACACTCATAGATCGTTCAAGGCAAAGTTACCACTGCAAATAATACTCCTCACGTGCTATACGGTGTCCGGACAGGTACGTTATACGAGGTTAACGGTATTAACAGTTCTGAAGACATTAGCTGCATCCGATACCTGATATCTTTTTCATTTACTTTACATTGCATGTAGAGCAAACCTGGAAATGTTCTTGTCCGTCAGGGACAAATGTTATTTTTGTTTTACACGGCAGAAAACGTATTTCGTTTGAAATTGTACGAGTAAGCCTCGAATTGGCCGTAATACTTCATTAAGCTTAAATCCGCAAAAAACTAGGATTAATTTTCATGTGCATTTTAAGGGTGAAAGGTCAGGATAGGTTAAACGTTTCAAGAACACCTCTATACGGTGCTTTTGTTGGCTTGTACGCTTCGACAAATCTATTAATTGCACCGTCCACACGATTCCCCGATAAATCGAAAATTGTTTCGTTTAGAATTCCATACCGGAATGGGTCCGGGACCACAGGGTGCACCACAAGTTCAGCGAGACGGACGCGGACCCGCACAACGCGAACAGAGGCTTCTTCTTCTCGCACGTCGGCTGGTTGATGCAACGCAAACATCCCGAAGTCTACAGGCGGGGCAGGACCATCGACATGTCGGACATCAACAACGATCCTCTGGTGCAATTCCACACAAAGTAAGTGTATGCGCGCGAAACATATTGAGAGTAGTTCTCTAAACGTGCATCACGAACAACTAGAGAAATGCAAATGGCGTTCAAATACCGTCTATGTTTATTCATTTGTCCGTTACGGGCTTTAAATGGTTAAAAGTCGTAACCAATGGACCGCTAAGCATGTGAATTGACATTTTCAGAAGGGTTATCTTTTAAAACTTTAATTATAAATCAAGATGAATTGTAAACCAATCTAATTGATAACATTCCCGTAAACGATCGATGTGATGGAAATAATATTGCAAGTGTAGAGAAAACATTGAACAGTGTCCGGTAAAAATATTTCCCCTAAGAATATTATATTGATGTTTAAAGTTTTCCTGGTAAATATTACACGTTAAAATAATCAGTGTATGCAGAGGAAAACGGATATTGATTGCATAATATTTTATACCTGTAAGGATGTAATAAATTAATAGGTCATGGTCATCGTTATATTTGTAATAATAATGAAAACCTAATAATTGTTTAGCTTTTCACGCATAAATAATATTATATCGGATGAAAATCGTGCAGCAAAATACTTTCGGATAATATACGAATATAAATTATTTTATTTAATAATTGAACAAAAATTATTATTAATTTACAACCGTCTTATACATGAATCTCAATTGAGGAAATAGCATAATAATGTATTGACGAATTAATTTCGTAATTACTCGAATGCCGAAAAATGGCGTTGATGTGTGATAATTTGTAATTTTTAATAAATATTTATTTTTATTTTTTGAAAGGAAATGTTTGAATTTAATTATTAATAATTTATCATCGATGCATAAAATGCCACTATCAAAACTTCCTTTTTTTTTTTTCGTTTATAAAGAAAATCTACAATTCATACATATTTTTTTTTTTGTATAATTACCAGGATTGATAAATGGTAAATGCTAACAACAATAACGATTAATGTGAGTTGGTAGATTATTCAGTGGTAACATCTAACTTAAAAATTCTTAAAAATAATATGGAAGCCGTCTGCGATTGATTCATTAAATATATTATTGTTATTTATGTTGTATTATAATAATATCAAATATTATACAGTCGTCGTCATTAATAGGCGATTGTTTATGGTATGGGCCAGAATAATTTAAAAAATAGTAAATTTAAAATAATTGATTTTTGATTGGTTCTCAATTTTAAGTTCTGACTTAACGCGAAAATTATAGACAATTTAACGGATTACAGAAAATGATAAAACCTCCCGACATAATTTTACTCTCGCACCACACAAAACTGAAAACTGTGAAAAAACCGTGAAAACTGCACCTGTTTTACAACCGTGTTTCTGTACAACTTAATAAACAAAAATACGTAATACACTTAAAGGGTAACACTTTCAAATGCTTATCGTCGATCAAATGTAATGATTGTGATTCGATTATTCAGTGCATTGGAGTTATTCGATTACAATAGTGTTGTAACAAAGCGTATTTCGTCTGTAGAACGTGCGACCGATTTTTACCATATGGTGTCAATTTTCATTGATCATGTCGTTGCGTTATGTACATCATACGCTTTTGTCGCGCTCGAATATATAAAACAAAATAAAAAATAAAAGCAAACAATAGGTATTATAATGATGCAATAATAATGAGAATATTATGTTTACCAGACATTTTATGCTGTTGAAGCTGTTGCTATGTTTCTACATACCGGTGGTCGTGCCGGTGTACGCATGGAACGAAACCTGGACGGTCGCATTCTTGGCAATCGCCATCTTCCGATACGTGCTGAACTTGAATTTCACGTGGTTTGTGAACAGCGTGGCTCACATTTGGGGAAATAAGCCGTTCGACAAGTGAGTAAAATGATGGTGTCCACAGGTTATTGTCAGACGTCGATGATTTTCGTCCTTCACGACCAAAGTCCTGAAAACAGTGAAAACGAGTACGTTAGCTTTAACTGTAGTCCCATACCATGCACTGTATGCGAAATTTCAGTATTGGTCAACTCATAAATTGTGATGATGCAATGAATCTAATCTAATGCAGGATCTCTAAGGCCATTTCCGAAATAGGGTCTATCTTTGATATTTTATCATATAATTTAATTAACGAAAAAATGATTTATTTGATTCATCAACATTCTTATAAAAGAAAAAATATATTTTATCGTTTGCGCTTAATCGGAAGTATAAAATTATACAACCGCGAAACGAGCTATTTTTCTGTGTGGATTTTCGATGTAATTTTAAGCAGACAGTATAATTTTTAAATGTTATACATTTTGGTACATTAGGGTAAAAATAATCAACTTATATCTTGCTTTTCACCTGTTAACTTAAAAAAAATTTTTTTTATGATAAATCAATAAAATAAAATGTATTAAATTCGTTTAAATCATGTTATTTTCGGATGTTTATTGAAAAATTATAGCTTGCTAATCAAACCCCTCTCTCAAGGTTAACGCCCTATTTAGTTATCTTGTTGGGTATAGGTGGAAATCCAACTCCGTTTACGTGAATTCTGTATAATATTAATTCCTTATGCAGTTCATTGATGTTGATTTTACATGCAATTAGCTCACTCTGAATTAACCTGTGAGTTTAGTAAAACTTTCCAACACAAGTACATACACCAACACAGTTGCAACCTATCGATCCTCGTCTCGCAGTAAAAGTTTACCGATTCGTTTACACCGTAATTGTATGAAATCATCTTAGAATTTCAATTATAACATAGAACTTCATTTCTTACTTCCTTTTACTAAAAAAAAAAAAGTTCGATGTTCCTAAAACAATTGAACCTCGTAAGTTTCAACCTTTCATCCGTCACTAAAACATTCATCCTTATATAAATCCGAAAGCATGGTACAATAAAAGCATGTACATTTCGATAAGATACATAGAGATATCTACATATTTATATATGCCTTGAAATAATTACCAAGGTAAATATTTACCCCACACGTGACATACGATGAGTTTCATTGTTTTATTTTGTCTTTTATACTTGTCGAGCATGATTGCAGACTCGACCTCAATCGGTGAAGCATTTTTTTTAGGGCTGGAAGGCCAACACGGCCTTGTTCCATATTCAAATTACAAAATGTTTACCGTTTTTCTTTGTATTTTTTTCGGTCCATACTGGAATAAATTATTTTAAATAGATGAAAATGTCATTGTGTCAACTGAAAACTACTTAGCCGGTAATTGAAAGTCGCCAGATCCGAACAAAAACAATGACTCAGAATAGAATGGAAATCTCTCTGACCTTGAGCAAATATTCAAATGGATTTTTTTGTGTTATGTTTGATTCATAGCATAGCTGTTATAATGATAAAAAAAAAAAAACTTTTAATTTTTCTTCTAATTTTTTTCTTTAAATTTTCAAAATAGCCATATATTTAAGTTGCGCAGTAATGATATTAGAAAAAAAAAAAAAAATTGAAATTGGTTTCAAACGGAACACGGTAACCGATCACCAGTCAGATTCAGTGCATGACAATTCAAAGGTATCGGAACAAGCCGTTGACGATTCTGCCCGATATACATAAATATATAATCAATTAATTCGATACGAGATCGAAAATAAAACTTTGAAACACTTCCGTGTATTGTTATTGGTATTAGAATATAATATTACTAGAGTACGAACATATGTCCGTTGATAATAGTTAACCTACTTATGTTTGTTATTTTTTTGATATTATTTCTTAAATGTAATAATTTTCTTACAAAGTAATAGTTTTTTTATTTTCTCTTACGTTATAATATTTTATATTATTTATGCTGTTAGTATGCATTTTTCTATCTGTACTATTTGCCTTACGGACGTTGTCATCGTTTATAAAGAAATTAATATAGAATAAATAATAAAATGTTCAGCTTCATCTGCTTTACGGGTGATTTGTGGTGTACGGAGGACATTTTCGTCTACATAATCATATTCATCAGTCATAGTTTCTGATTGGATGCTTATAGAAGGCTCTCCCTCAAAAAAAAAAAAAAAAAAAATCAGGAAAATTATAAAATTTGTTTTTACAGAATAAAAGTGTTGTATAAATAATATTTGTAGATATGAAAATGTACAATGTACAACCACACCAAAGTATTTTTTTTGTATACGTGCCTGGTTCTGTTCCCAAATAAGATTCGTGCTCACGAACAGTCATAAACATAAGGACACCCAATGAATAAAACACTCCCGATTGCAACCATGTATTTCGAATGCTAATCCAACTAACCCGTTTCCGTTTCGTTTCACGCAGACGTATCCAACCCGTACAGAACCTGGCCGTGTCTATAGTGTCCATGGGCGAGGGTTGGCACAACTACCACCACGTGTTCCCTTCGGACTACAGGGCTGCCGAACTGGGCACGTACGCGCTCAATTTGACCACCATGTGGCTGGACATGTTCGCCCGGCTGGGGTGGGCGTACGATCTGAAGACGCCGTCGGAAGAGCTGGTGCGACAGGTGGCGGTCAACCACGGCGACGGAACCTGGAAGGAGCAGCGCGACTGGTCGGAAACGGCGGATTCGCGGCAGGACTACAAGACTTCATGAACTCCCCACCCATTGTGTTATGAAAAGCACGTGTTTTTCAATTTTTACTTTATTTATTTTAGATTTTACATTTAGACACTTGTCACTATGTTCGCTATCTATAAAGTGTTCACATCTAAGATCGATTAATGTTTGCACGTGTGTATCCTCTTAGGACTGCAGTGGTACCAGAAAATAATAATACTAATTATGATCTTCTTTTTCTTTTTCTTCTTCGGGTATGACTACTCTTCGAGAGTTTTTACCGCCATTATTACACTCCACCATGTCTCTATCAATCGTGATCGGTTTATTACCGACATATACATTTTATTACTGAACATAATCTTATTTGTACTGCACGCAATACCGGTTTTATAATGACAATGTAATATTACATTCGGCAACATTTCCCTGGCGACGTTCAATGAAGTAGTACAGCACAACGCACAAGTGCTTATTGATTTACTGCGCTAGACGTTTTGGGGTTGGATATGGAACCATGAGGGTCATTTAATGAAAGTTTGTTGGCGCCCAAACAGGAATAATTTGTTCTTGAGATTCTTATGACCAGATAGCATGTAGCCATGCTGTTACCTGACGCAATGGACAGGCAATTTTAAAGCCACAACCGCCTATATCCAATTTTTTATTTTTGTGCACCTTAACAACATTATATCGCAGAGATCTTATGTGACTGCGGTGATATACTGATATAAATTGTGGGAGAGGAGTGGAGTAGTATCATGGTAGCGAATAAAAAAATAAAAAGTGCTTTTTATGAAAGCATTGTCATTTCCGTGAAAAAATTAAGGTAATAAATACGTCCAAATGGTAATAAATGGTAACAAATGGTAATAAATACGTCCAAATTGATTTGATCAAGTTTGTTCTTTATTTCGTGAAATGTCATTTTTTGCAAATAATCGAATTAAAATTTTTAAACATTGAAATGTCTTTCTTGTTTATTATGATAAAATATATTTTATCATAATCAACAATTTTATTTTATTTAAATTTAATTAATTTAATTAATTAATTAATTTTATTTATTTATTTTTATTTAATTGTATATATTATGTATAAACTATATTATATAATATATTATGGTTCCTTTTTTATTATTAGTAAGAAAACCAGGCTTTATTAAACACTTCTGGCGAGTACGACTATAATATTATGTAATGCATAATAAATACATACGTATTATGTTGTTATCGGAAAAACGTGTTAAAAATCCATAATTAACTCAATATATATTATATATGAACAATCCGATATAGATACAACGTTATAGACTGTACGATATAATGTTAATATTAATATTATTACAGCATGTTTTATTTATCTTTTCTTGTCCACTTATTGAATACACGTCAAATCAAAGTGTGATATTTTTGTAAAAAGTATTCGATGTTTACGATATTATAATATATGATATACAGTATTTTCGATGTCTAACTACTTTTGTTGCATCGCTATGAGTGAAGTTCTGCAATAACGTAAAAAAAATAAAAAATGCATTTCTTTTGGTTTTAAAAAATCTAAATGTATATTCAATATAAAGTTAGTACTGTGAAATATTGCGTTTTTGTCACTGAAATACTAAATTTGTAAGATTAATTCGACAATAACTGTAAGTTAATCACTATTTTTTTTTTAAATTTTTTTCAAATTTTTATTTTATTTTTTATTTTTAAATATATACATACAATGTGTACCCTGGGTACAATAAGAATATGGGCTAATTTATAGTGACAACGAAAAAGTTTGTTAGAAGAAGCCATTAAGTTTTTCAAATACACAACTCAAGTACCTATATAATATTTTCAATTGTCATTTCTCGATTTGTTCACGTATATCTAATAGAGTTTAGCTATATTTTTCCGTACGTAGTTATTTAGCACGTGGACATTGATTTATTTTTTATGTTTTAAGCGAATTGCTATAACTGTATATTTCGATCGGATGAATACAGAATACATTTTGAAATTGAGAAGTCATTATCATAACGATATTATTTTTATTTGAAATTTCATTTCTTTTTCCTGAAACTGTTTAAGTAGGTAGTATAAATAGCTGTATAGTTGGCACATTAATCGCGTGAATGAAATTATTTATTGTTATTCAACCTTAATCATTTCATAACAATTGTTTTATGCACAACGAGAAAAAATAATTGATTATTACAATCCATACGAACATGTAAATAAGTCATGCGAATATCATACATGTCATATGTTCATTTAACCTGTAATATTACATAACACTTATTGGACACGGTCGGCAACGGTGTTTCCTAGTTGCGGACGAAGTCACAAAAACCATGTGAGTTGCGGACGAAATCTAAAAAGGTGACATACGAATTGCGGACACAAATATAACATACTAAATGCGTACAAATTTCCAAACGTTGGGAAATTACTGATAATAATTACTGATAAACTACTTAATATTGACGATATGTACAAGCCTATGACAATATTGGACTGATTATTTATCAACATTAAAATTGTGCCGGTGCTTTTGAGACGGCTGTCAAAAAATATGTTTCATCAGTTTAGCGACAACCTTACTCGTGCTTGCTTTAGTGTTTTGTCATCTTTATGTATAGTGAATTTATGTATACTACTATGTATAGTGAAAAATTTAAAGAGTTACGTGTGGTTGACGGTTTTAAGTTCCGTTTTCATCGCGTAATGAAAAATGAAATCCAACGGTGGGCGTGTACGAATAAAAAGTGTAATGCATTTTTAAAATTTGATACACACGGTGTTGAAATAGAAAATAATCTTGAACATAATCACGTGGCTCATGAGAAACTTGTGCGGCAGAAGTTAAGTAATAGTGTCAAGCGCAAAGCGGTAGAGCAGCTATGAGAACATCCCAGCAAAATTATACATTCTGAGATTACACCAAGCGATTTAAATATATTAGACACAAAGAATATAAATTTAATCCGAAAAAATATTCACACTGCTCGTATGAATAAATATTCAATATTTTACATATTGATAAATTACACACCAAGGGAACTGAAAAATTGATTATTGACATGACAATAATAAAAATGTTGTATGCTTCTAAATTTTAAATTTTTTTCAAAAGTGTGATGCTGTATTGATGGATAGTACTTTTTCAAGCTGTCCATCTCTATTTAATCAATTATTCGTGATCCATGGTGTAAAAAATAGTATTTAAGTACCATTATTTTTTCGTTTGTTGGTGGGCAAATCAGTTACCGATTATTGTACAGCACTCGAATTTTTGAAAAAATCATTCACCAATACTACCAACCACTTTTCATATTGATTTTGAACAATATATCTACTCAGCTGTTCGTCTAGTATGGCTAATGAGGAAAATAAAAGAATATCGGTTCCATCTCGGACAAACTTGGTACCGAAAAATACAGTCATTAGGTTTAGCTAAAGTATATATTACTGAGGGTGAAAGTGGGAACTTTTTAAAATCATTATTTGGTCTACCGTTTTTGTCACCTAACGAAGTGGATGACTACTTTACAATTGACTTTATGTCTACGCTGCCGGCTGGTTGTACTGCTACACACGATTTTACAGATTATGTTTTTTTGAACTATATAAATAATTATAAGTTATAGTAAATAATAAACTATATAAATATATATATAAGACAATTTTTTGAAGAAACATGATAATAAAATGTGTTGGTTTTTATACATTGTAAGTTTAAATGAAAAATTCTAATAAAAAAAAATTTCGAAAATTATTGCAATATTTTTATTCATTAATCTCCTTTTGGTTATTGACAATTATAATTGTATTTACTATCAAGAAAATGTATTCTAATAATAGCTTATAGATGAGCATGTAAAATATATAAATATTTCGTGTTATTATATTTATAAATAAAAAGAACCGGATGGGCCTCGCTCTGCTGTACACTTGGGGGTGGAGTGCGACTCTTCATAGGATAGGTCATTATAATGGATTTGTTACATTTGAATTCAATGATAGGTATCATTGTATACGAAAAACGATTCTGAACGGAGATGATATGTTAGTCTAGAATATAATACATTGTTATTTATAAATATTGTAATAAGTATATTTTATTTTGAAACGAAAAATTTAGAAAAATTATCTATAAATAAGTCAAAATATGTCAAAATACTTTGAAAACTTAACCATGTATAGAAAACGTCAATATAAATTATAAAGATTTGGTGAAAATTTCAAGTTGTTGTGGTTTTTCGTTTTTGAGCATTTAAAAAAAAACCGATATCTTTGTCAGTCTAGAATATTATACATTATATTATATTTTACATGTAATTTTATGTCAATATTCGTTGTTCAAACGCTTATAAAAAAAAATTGTGCCTATGGATTTTAATAATTTTTGAATGACATTAAGAACTACTTCTGTGGAATCTTCTATTAAATTTTCAAGTATTTTGTAGGAGCCAAATTTTTTTTATCACCGATTATAAAAATAAAATGTAAAAAAATCGAATATTTTAAATGACTATAAGTGGCTTAAAAATCAATATAATATTTTGAAAAATATATGACATAAAAGAAATACCAATCTTAACAGCTGGTAGAAATTTCATAATTCTGCGACTTATACTTTTTGAATTATAACAAATATTAAAAATCGTTCGAGAATAAATCACTGTTTTATGCAATTTCGTAAATATTTAAATTTCAAACAGTCATACAATTTTTTCCTCTAAGTCCGGAAGAAAGTTTTTTAAAGATTTTCGAAGAGTAGCTTATAGATAACCTAGTGTTAAAATTTTAAACCTTAAGTATGAACAGAAAAAATTTTATGAATTTTTATCTACAAAATAACTTGCAAATTATCGTGATTTTTACATATTTCGTATAAATTGGAACTTTGAGCACTTATAAAAAAAAATTGTGACTTACGATTTTAGATTTTTTTTTATCAGTTAAGAAACAACTTATAAGAAACCTTGTATTAAATTTTCAAGATTTTCTAGGCAGCCAAAAAAATTTTATCGTTATTTAAAAAAAAAATACTTAAAAAAATCGAAAATTTCAATTGTCTATAAATAGCTTAATAAAAGTCAAAATACTTTGAAGATTTAACGGTGTATAGAGAACGCTAATCTAAACATTTAGTGAACATTTCAAGTATTTACATCGATTAGTTTTTGAGTTATAGCAAAATAAAAAATTTGATTTTGTCGAAAACTGGTTTTGCGTAAAAACTTTTATAAGTTTTATAAACAGTTTATAAGCATGGAAATTCACTAGTTTTCTTAACCGACCAATAATATTTAGAAACGGTCGTTGTGTACGCGACTGCCCGAACTGAACAACTAACATCTCGTGTTCCGGCGAACGTCGTGTGTTACGGTAAACCGCAGACATCAGCTTCATGTAGCGGGTTGACGGGGTAAATGAATTACACGGGTAAACGTGTTCTTATATGAAACGGGATTAGAGCTCGTGTAATTAAAACACACGTCCGTAATACCCGAGTACCGGACATCGCCTCTTTTGTTCACGAATGCAGTGCCGGATCCAGGATGTTTGACGGCCGGGGCTAATAAAAATGCAGTGCCCTTACGTAGGTGAATACATTATTTTCTTTTGTTTTTCATTGGCCGAAAAGCTATACCCTTATACCAACAGTGCCTGGACCAAACATACCCACTTGCGCCCCTCCTCAATCCTAAATTTAGTACTACCTACGTGTCCGACATTACACCTTTACGAAGTAGGCACGTTCAAAAAGTTCCCAAACTATTTTTTCTTAAAAACAGACAAGTTATAGTATCGTAAATATTGTCAGATTAAAAAAAAAAAACTCGAGAAAAACCGCTATACCTTCAAATAAACCAAAAATCGATTGTGCCAATTGGTGATTTTGTCAATGAATGGATTTTCTTTTTTTTTTTTTTTTTGATCAATAGTTTTTATTTTAAATAAAATATATTAAATAAAACAAAAATTTATCTACCACCTTTAAGCACATGCTTGTGGTGGTGGTAGAGAGTTATATAACATAATTATAAGCTGACAAGAGTTTAGTAATCAATACATACAATTAGAATACTTATACTAATATAGTAATATTAAATTACAAAGTTAAATATATTTACTATAATTTATTAAAGTATTGAAAATAACCAATTATGAATTTTTTTTTCATTCCTGTAGTTATACGATTACCTTCTGTAAAGAATACATCCTTTTTTATATTTAATGGCATTAAGTTATAATTTTTTAGACCTAGGTAATCAATGAATTTTTGACCAAACGTTTTTTTAGGATATTCCATTTTAACATCAAATGCTCTATTTTCTCTTTTAACTATTACTTTTTCCGACAGTTTTTAAATCTATTTTACTTCAAATTTTCTTATAATTTTTTTTCCTCCGCTATCGTAATATTTTAATATATACATTTGGTACATTAACTGTTACGGTAAATTTATGTTTATTTTATTAATAATTAAATTAGATATATTTGTGTTGTAACATCATATTCAATATTTGTTTAACAATTTAGACACTGTGAACGTTATTGTACGTACAAATATATGTATTTAGAACTGAATAAGTTGTTTTTACAATGTTACACTACTTCATTCAGAACCCTCTTTTATCTTGGATGTATAAATTATACTAAAAGTATACCATGTTTATATTTTACATTCTACTCATTTGTCCACACAGCGTGCGTACTACCCTTATTACCCAAATACCGAGATATTTGAGCAGAACAAAATCGTGTCTCACGTTCATATTTTCATATCTTATTCTATGAATGGTCCCAGAGTTTTTAAACTGCAATAACATTTTACGATCATTTACACTTTTCCTTAGTCCAAATACTTTTTTTCTAGTTTTCAAGCAATTTTTCATACGCGCCTTGCAATGAGATGTTGCTACCGTTAAATATTATTTGATCATCTCTAGGATTGTTTTAATACATTAATCTCCACAATGTTTTATTGCTAGAATTGCATTAGATATATACTTTTGGAAACCATTACGTTAATAAGGTTACGGATTTTTTTTTCGCCACATTTCCTCGTTCTACTTTTTTTCTTGTTTATCTTTCGCTCGTATAATACATGTTTTATCATTTGTTTTAGGCTTTTATAATGAGCACGCGTAACTTACGTTTTATTGATATAACTTTTGTATGGAACAAAAATATCTGTGAATCGGAAGTTGCCAGAGAAAACTAAACAAAAAATATTTGCATTCTACTTCAAACGCACAACATTCCAGCCTTATGTATGTTTTTATTTTAATAATCCATCCAGTATTTGTTATTATTAATTTCTTTCTTCGATAGTAAGATAAGATAAGCGTATTTTATTGCTGTCCCTTTTCGAACCACGGGCCATTCCAGGTCATGAGAATAAGTTAAGTTATAAAAAAAAAATCGGACTACTAAACCGCACATCAGCATATATATTATAAACTGTTGTTTTCTTTCCGATAACTTGCCCGCGATTATAGTTTCTTTCCTTGAATCCTGCTTCCGCGTGGACATCATCTTTTATTCAATATATCGATTATTGAACAATGAAGAACATATTCTGCGAAATGAATTTTATAAATAATTTATAAAATCTGTAAGATTTAATGTAAAATTTATAAAATTAAAATAATATTGTATTATCTGAAATAAACTAGGACATATTATATTTTGCGGACTGATGATCAGTGATAATGATTTTATATTAGTTAATAACTACATAAATACTAACTATTTTTAGATTATTCATAAAATATTTTCTGTGTACTTATCTACAAACCCAGTTCGTAACAACGAATCAAAAATTCGGTCGTAAAATTGTTTTGATTCCGAGCGGTATTTTTCCATTTTGACTTTCAGCATGAGCTGGGAAACCGTTGGTCTTACAATGGTATATTTTTCTGCCCGAAAAGACTCTG
Organism: Sipha maydis; assembly: GCA_034509805.1. Lineage (NCBI taxonomy): Eukaryota > Metazoa > Arthropoda > Insecta > Hemiptera > Aphididae > Sipha > Sipha maydis. Next base: position 113,695 of record JASXSY010001936.1, on the reverse strand, counting down.
AAGATATTTGACAAAATGTATACACAGCGCAAGCTAGAATTTCGAAATGCACATTGAATAGTGCTTATAACATGTGAAGGAACGACCCGTTTTAGGCAGAAAAATATGTGTAGACGTTCCGTTGTTAAAAATGCGAGTCGAATAGAGAATGTAACGTCGCGCGCATCAATGACCGACTGAGTCGCAACGCACGGTAGGCAGCTGTGAACTTCGATGCATACTTATAGCGCAGTGAATTGTGGACAAGGGTGGTTGCGTACCTACGTTGAATTATAAGTAAAAGTACCCTGGTCCCCCGATCACGTTGGTACATCGTTTACGTTTGGGGCACGACTGTTTTTCACCTAGAACCGATAATCATTATCCTCGTACCAGCTCTCACGTTAAACCGTTCGTAGCATAATCATTGACATAATCGTCGATCCGTCGCGCATGTTTCCTACACCCGTCGGTGGTCCCTGCGGAACAGCCAACTTCGTAATTCACCGTCCGTCAGCGAGTCGTCGCTCTTTCCGTCGCACTCGTAGCGCGACCGCGAACCGAAGCGGCCTCGTTGTGGAACAATCGAATTTGTGCGGCGATCGTCGTTCACCAGGAAACGATAAAATTCCAAGTGAAAAACGGCCAGTTCGGCAGCATTTGTAGTATATAACACACTAGAGACATTGTCCTTTGCGAACCATTCGTGTTAACGACCTAATCGCGGAATTTTTGTGTTGTTCGAGTGCTTACGACCTGCGCGGTAGACGGAAAACTCGCCGTTAGACTCCTGGGGGGGGCTTCACTCGGTCCGGTCGACATTTCTGTCCAATGTTGGCGCTGCCTTTGATGGATTCCGGAGCATCAAGTGAAGTATTACCGTTTGAATTCACGTCATGCCACGCAAGTGCAGAAATGGATAGGGATTGTGTACGTTACAGTTGTAATCCCGTATAGTGCGATAATGCATGCCGGCGATAAATAGCGATCATTTATTTAAACAACATATTTCTAGCAAGAATTCGTCGTTCATATTTTATTTGCATTGTAAACATTCATAATAACAATAAGATCCAGTAAGGTCGTCATTCCTGTGGTATCATACGAGGCACATTTTCAATTTTTACCTATTTACAGTTGGTAGGTACGTAAATAGTAATGCTAATCAGTCAAGTTGAACTAGTACAGGTATAAATAATACATATCAGAAACTTTAAATATAATACTATAATTTAGTAAACTTAATGTGTATATATTAATTAATGCCATGGACCCACGAGTGGTTAACATAAAATTAATTAAATCACATTTCTATTAACTTTATAGCGACTCATCTCTACTTGATGTGATAATGTTAGTGCCATTACCGATAAATTTTTTCGTGTAATAAATAAAACTATAATTAATACAATAGGTAACTATCGAATGTTAATAGTAGGACGAAATATGTGTATGTATTAATGCTACTAAAATTAACGTTGTATAACTATTTGTTTATTACCCGTGTTACAAGGAAAAGTTTATACTTGGTGTTGTTTATATAATAATAATATAAATATTTAAATAAAGATGATTATTTTTTAAATCGAACAATAATTTTATAAACATGCCAACCCATTTAATACGTTGCAATTGTCAAATAACTACATTATTTTCATTTAGACACACACACACACACAAGTGTATTGATTAGCAATAATAATTTATAAGTGATCCGAATTCTAAAATGTACTATATATCTAAATGAAAATATATCAACATTAATTGCAATAATTATTCGATCTTATACGTTATATATACAGTGTGATCACGATTCAAGGTAACACTAAATATCTCAGGTGGATTATCTTGTACTGAAGTGAATATTTTAGAGGGCCTAGGGGGTACATAAATACACATTTATTCATGATTTTCAAATTTTTAGCACTTATGGTGTGCGCATACTCAATACAACTTAATTTTTTTTAAATGGAAACACTATTTTTTTCTACATATTCGGATAGATTATTTTTTTTAAAACTTTTTTTGTCTTAAAACTTTTTTTCTATTTATAAAATTGACCAAGTTAGAGTAAGTCAAAATTTGAATATAGGTATAATTCGTGTTTAATATAATTTCCATTTAAAACCACTGGATGTAATAAAATAAGTGCCAAATAAATATTTAATTTACTTTATATGTTTTTAAATAATAATTTAATATTACTATAGGTCACTAGAATGAATATCTAGAGTATATGATAATTTTTGATTAGTAAAATCCTATAATAACGATTACAGTCTTAACTATTTTTACAGTGGAATTTTATTTAGTTTTTCAATATCTCTAATAACGATAAGATAATCAGATATTAGGGCCCGGATTTCAATGCGAAATGCATCTTTTTTGGTTAATCTTAGATAATGCTTTCCAAGTTTATAATTTGATTCATATAAAAGAGACTTCAATGGTAAAATTTTTATTTTGCATTTTTTGCTTTTTTTTTGCATATTTCAATATTTTTTCATTTTTAGAACATATTTTAGCATTTTTGGTCATTTTTTCGTTTTTAATATATATTTGTTCAATAAACTATACAAATTTAGCCTATTCAAAAATATTATCAAAAGATAAATTATTTTCTTGATATTTAAGTAGATTTAACGGGTTTTCTATATTAATTGTCAATCTTTATTTTTTGATTCAGTTTTTATCATAATTTATTATTGACTATGAAGCGTCACCCATATTCGGTCAAAAATCATTTTCAAATAAGTCTGTTCGTATACATCGCGGTCATAAAATTTGCTTGTCAGTAACAAGTCAATTTTTCAAATTTTCAGTTTTTTTTAGTAAAATAATAAATAAAAATTATATATTATTTAAAATTTACAAATCATGTAAAAATATATATATATATAGCATTTTTAAGTTCATTTTTGTCGTAAAATGCATTTTTTAAAAGCATTTTTGGCTATATTTCAGAGCATATTTGTATAGTTTTAAATGCATTTAAATCCGGGACCTAGTGATTATTAAGGTATTTAGTTTGATGGAAAATATAATTTTACTTTTATTCTTTAACTAGACCCGAATCAAAGTGTGTGCGTTATCCATGTATAGTTATTAAGTGCTTTTATACATTTTTAATTGTTTAAATATGAATAATGCTGAAAAAGTTGAGTTAGTTTAAATTTATGGCGAATGTTAACATAATGCACGTTTAGCTGCTAGGACGTATGCCGAATGATATCCAGAAAGATACCATCCACCTTATAATTATGTTCTGCGACTTTTACAAGGATTAAATCAGGAAGGAAGATTTACTGGAAAACAAATCAACCAACAGAGGATTAACCAAAAGATTAATTTCGTTTATTTAAATTATGACTATTACATATTACTTGCACATAATAATATTTCTTTTTGTATTATTTGATCGTTTAAAAGCAATTTTTGTCAACTATTTTTACTATAAAATATTTAACTTACGTCATTTGTGCTGCATACACTATCATGCATGTTTATATGTGAGATTGTCTGTTTACACTTTGAACTAGGTCATACCAAGGTATTTGCCTATTAAATACAATTCCTTCGCCAAACAAGGCACGTATTATATTAGTATCGCGTTCACCACTATTAGCCGGGTTGCTAAGAAATAAAAGAGCAATATTCACTTATTGTAGTTACTGCAAAAACCACAAGAAAATATATCGGTTCAAATATATCATCCATTATCTTATGACGGTTTCCTCGTACAAGTTTTAGGTGAGTAAAGTATTATCGTAACTAATTATTAATTTAGTGCGAGTTTTTCCTAATTTACAATCAAATTTGACAATTGACAGAAAGAGATTTTTTTTTTTTGATTTAAAAGATATAAAAAAAATGCTCACATTTATAAAAGCATTAAAAAAAAAAGTTTAAGACATAATTAAACATTCATTAACCGTAATTATATTGAATTAAAATTTTTTTATATAGCTACAAATTTATCTATTTTATACTCTATTTTAGAATATTTTTACGAAAATGTTGATTAATAAAAATTAAATATCGAACTTCAAGTAAATTATTCATAAGCATTTAATGTTTTGATTAGGAGAATAATGTAACAGTTTGTGTTATTTTGTCTGCCACCTCTTGGCAATCATTTTAACTTCAAACATATTTACATAATACATAAATATAATCAGAATATTAAATTAAAAAAATATATACTCACATTTAAAGAAACTAAAATATTGAAATATTTTTCGAAGTCTTGGTTATTTATGAATTGAGAAAAATAACTAAATATAAAAAAAACGCTATATTCGGTTGATAAAAACGTTTATTTCAATCGAAAATCAATTTTCTTTTATATTTTTCAGTTTGCTTAACAGGAATACAAAATATTTCAAGTGTCAGTTAAATCTCGAGCAATATTTAAAAAAAAATATATACATTTTTGTAGAAACCGTGAATTATTGGTTACATTATTCCATTATGATAATAATATGTCCTATAATTCCTATAATATGCTGTCATTCAAATTTCGGACTAGTTATTTTATATTTTAACGAAGTACAGTAATTTATGTATTCATATTGAAATTTTAAAAATAAAAAAATACTAGGAATATCTAATTATTTAGTAAAATTAAAATTATGTATTGTTAAATTATTTAAATTAAGAACTAGTGAAAAATGGATACACAAATAATAATAATTTATTATTTTATAAAGAAATAGTCATCATTCTACAATAAAATTTGAGATTGTATTACCTAGAATTGTTTTACAAGATTAATGCTGTACATTATCTCGATTAATTATTAGTACATGATTGATTTTGGGGACATTTTCAGTTGAACAAAACATTATTTTTGAGGCAAATACATCAATAATAAATGCACAATAAAAAATTAAACTGTAGTTATTTTTATGAATAATTACACGTGATTCGGTGAAATAGTGTAATGAATTATGTGAATGACATTTAAATGTTAATAACAGTTATCATTTAAATTGATTATAGTATTAATTTCTCATATGATTTATGAATAATTAGAATATAGTCAACCACTTATATTTAGTATAGCGATTTTTAAATATGTTCCGATTTATTTTTGTTTCACTATTGTCACAAGATAGTGGAAATTATATCGCATTCGAAAAATAATTTGTCTGCAGTTCGTCAGAAATAGGTTAAGATATCGATAAAATTGGCTAAACTCGGTTTTAGTTTGTTCACCGTTGTTTTTCAATTTTTCTCAACATTTCACACTGTAAAGAGAAAAAAAGAGAAAAATCGTAAATCATTTGATTGTTAAAAAACGGTTTGCGGTCGAATGGAAACAGCCGAGTGTTCATTATTCTAAGTTTAAAATAGTTCTTCTTCGACGTTCGAATTACATTGAGGATTGTGCAACACAACAAATAATTATAAGTAAATCTCTTTTTAGAAAAGTTAAAAAAAAAATAAAATATCCAAGAACGGTAATAAACATGCTTTTCTCATTGTCCATCCTCGATGTACTGTATTTTAATATAATATAATGAATATTCGTTCGCCGAATAACGATCAACTATCGTAATTTATTGAATATACTATATGTTTATCTCCGTCGGAATCACTGGCACATTATGTGCATGATCAGTGGTATAGATCACAGTTGTCCTTAATAAAATCCGATGTCGAATAATAATAATTTTTGTAAAACGTTTTTGATCGGCAAGGAACGTTGATATGTATACAGGTAGTTATTGCACACTGTTGCCATGATGCAGACGGGTACGAACACGACGACTATAACCCAAACCGTAGGGTTCGAGTCTAGCAGAAAATCGAACCGGTTGCAAGAGATCCGCGAAGGAGAGAAGAAAACTTACGATGGCAGTCGCGGAGAATCGTTCAGTAGGCAAGTAACCGGACAGGAAATCATATGGACGCACGTAATAGCTATTGTTCTCCTACACGTCTTCGCCGTCAACAGTTTTATGTCCTACATGATTACCACAACGAAATTCCAAACGACCATTTGGGGTGAGTTTCACATTTACGGTCCGCATCGATCGATTCACAAAACCTTAGTACTAGGTATTTGAATAAACTATGTAAAAAAAGTATATGTAGGGCTTGTATTCCACGTTGCTGTCGGGGTAAACTGTAAGGATGTTAAGGATATTAAATATTGTTTAAGCGAAATCCTTAATTATTATGTTCGAGTTAGTGCACGCATACAGTACTATACTGTTTACATGTAGTATTAAATTATTTTCCCATTGTTCCGATCTACTAAATTGCTTACAGTTTAATTTGTCATACGACAAAGAGTGAAAATACAATAATAAACATGTAAATACCTACAAGTATTATGCAGTTATTAAAATCTTAACAGTACAAACGAAGAACATTTATATTATTTCAGTTATCAGAATTTTTGGGGTATGAACATCAAAAAAGCAAACCGTAGTGTAAGGTATAAAAAAAATTTGAATTGAAAATAATTATTATTCAGTTGGAATTTAACATTTGAGACAATAAAATATAAAATAAGTGTAAATAAATTATCTTTAATTTTAATTATTTGTTTAATCTATTTGCTTCGCTGCAGTTCTGATCGACTTCACTATCTTTCGTTTTGACGTATATATTGTTTTTTAATATTTTTTAAATTTCCGAATTTACGTTATGATTACGTTTATATTTTAATAGAATTTTAATGGGTGTTAAATTATAAAGCCACTTCAATAATAATGTTTAATATTACATTTAAATAAAATTACGATTTTCGTAGTTTATGTTTATATAATATTACATCTAAAAAACTAACTAAATTTATCAATTTTAATAATTAAAAAAATTATGATTTAATGGGCGTATTAAAAAAAACAAAAAAAAAAAAATGTAATTAAAAAAATAGGCTAGAATATTTTTAAGTATGTTTTTATTAGCAATATATTGTTAGAAATAAAAACATAGAGAATATTTTTAAAAAATAACACATTTTTATTAAATCTAACTTGTTGAAAGGCAAAAATCAAATTAACATAATAGCTTCATTACAATGTTATTTAAACATATACTACAAGTTATCAAATTAACATTTAACATTCTATTGTTATATTTCTGTGTAAAAATATAAAAGGAACATAAACTACAAGATATTCAATTAGTGTAAATGTTTTTATACATATAGGTTATAGACTTTGAATATAAACTATCATATTAATTTAGGGTAGTTACCTTAAATTAAAATGAAAGGGACAATACATTTCAGCTTGACCTAACCGTTCCAATAATAACTTAATATTTTTATCTTACTATTTATTACTCGTGAGTTTCATTATAAAATATTTAACACTCAATATTAAAATTATATAATTACAGAACATACTTTTATTTTCAACAAAATCTAATTTTAAAACTATAAATTCAGTTCACATGTGTTTGTACTTCATAGTGATATTTAGATAAAAAATTGAAAACTTTAGTGTTGTGTAGTAGACGTTTTGCAAAGACGAGTGATTTTCAATAATTTCGTCATGAAGTTCTACGTAACTTAATCTATACGTTTTGGTAATCAAAAAACTTTCTACAGTTGTCATATCCGTTTGACGACAAATTTCGGTTCAAGTGGATGTCATCAATGAAGATTCTCATTTTATTAATTTGGTTGAACCTGGCAAACAGAATCAAAATTTAAAAACTGCTGCAAGAATTGAAATATTCACGTAGTTTTCTTTGAATACTTAAGATATTTACTTACAACCATTTTTGTTCCAATGAAGTAGAAAATTATTTTTTTATTCTAAGTATAATTACTCATGTAATTATCTCTTGTATTATTGTTTGGCCACTTATTGAAGTCCATTAATCGAATTTTCCTGAAAAATATTTATAAACGCAATACACTCATCAAAGTAATAGTCTGCAATGAATTATTGCAGATAATTGTTCTGAAATATAATTTATTGTGTTTTTGGCATTCGGCCATGTTATAGTTTTTGTTAAATGTAACCAATTTAGTTCAGTCAATAGTGTCTGATTTGGCATTTTCCACTTCTGTATGTAATTTGAACACTTTACCAGTGTTACTGGAAATGTTACTGTCAGTCGCCACTAGTCCAATATGTTCGGGCCTATATGCGTAGTTGTGAGTGATAATTTATTACTATCAATAAAGCATGTAAATCAGAATCAAAAAAAAAAAAAATAAGAAGTTGAATTCCGGAATATTATTGTATTAATTACTAAGCCCGGTAACAACTCCTTGTCTCAAAGAACTTTTTTCCGAAACCGGGACATAAGTTCCTAAACCGATAATGTCATGACAAATCCGAGACGAATGGTCACCCTATATTAAAATATTATTAGAGTAGATAAGAATATTAATGTTATTTTTCTACAATGATATTATTTTAATAAACTTTGAGCTCTTGGACTACATTCAAATATACTAATAATATAATTTTGTCGATATATGATATTTAAGTAGGAGAAATTTATATTTCATAATTATATATTTATATATTTATATTATATTATTATATTTTCATCATGAAATTTCAACTGTTAATTTATTTTAAAAAAAGTTGGTTTTACTAAATTATTTAAATAATGTTAAGATGCACATCAGAGTGTAAAAAACATTTGATGGATACCTTGAAATTTTCATTTAGTAGTTTTAATATGGATACTTTTTAAGGAAGCTTAGTTATTTTTCGACGTTTTATTTTATGTATTATAATACGATACTTGAATTAAAACTTATGTATTATACTCATTTGAGGAAACGATGGGAATAATCACATTATTCGCCTGATTAACAAATAAAAATTGTATCTAATTTTGTTCTTATTTTTGTAGGTTTCATAGTTGGAGGCATCGGCGGATTTGGAGTTACTGGTGGTGCACATAGATATTACACACACAGATCGTTCAAAGCAAAATTACCACTACAACTAATACTAATTGCGTGTTACACAGTATCAGGACAGGTATATCTTATAGATGAATATTTAATCAGATCAGTATTGTTACAAAAAAAGAATAGTTAAGAAATCAATAATTTAATAGAAAAAAGTTGCACATATTTACATATTTTTAAAGATTCAATCAATTTCGACGTTGATTCAAAAAAAATCTTTCTCTCTCTCTCTCTCTCTCTCTCTTTCTACTTCACTTATTTCTGCATCTGCTGGCATCTGCTCTTTTACAAAGTTTATATTTAAAACATAATTAGATAAATAACTAAACAACAATAAAATAAAAATAATAATAAAGAACTGCATGTGCTTGATCACGCACGATAGAAGTGAAACTTGTGATTTATATTTGGACATGACAGGAGTTTAAGGAATTTAATTTCATTAAACACAATAAGTGCATTAAACAGGACTTTTATTCTTCACGAATTTCCGTAATTTAACAATTTATCGATGAAACAATTGGTTTGTAATAGTTGGAGTACGATATGAAGAATGATATTTCTTAAGACAAAAGTTGATGGTGCAGCTAAATCAATTGGACTATTGTTAATATTCAATCGGCTTGCACTTTGTTGGTTATAATCGACCACGCATGCATGTAATGATATTTTCTGTGCATTATATTTGCGGCGAATTTCCACTAGACTTTTTACTATTTTTATTGGTTTTTGCGCCTCTTTTCGTTCGCGATATACTTTCATTCGTTGCGCACTGCATCAAGAGTAAACACAACCCTCCAAAATAATAACACAACACAAAATACAGGATCAGCTGAATAGCGCAACCCGAGGTATAGCTGGATAAAGCTAGGTGTACGCCACTGCTGCCAATGTAACTAAAAACATAGTTTTTCGTAAATAATTATTATGTAAATATTTTTATGTCATATATTGTTTTTTAAACAATATACAATGGTTGTGCGAGACTACGGTAGTACGGTATTGGCAGTGGCTGCGGCGACGGCAATGATAAGCCACGCCCGTAACGCATTTTGGTCGCATAGACTGAGCCCTTGAATCCGACCTACGTTACCGCGCCTAAACAAAGTTTCACTTCAACAATCGAAGTATAGAAAAAAAAATTCAAAGTGGTCGTATCTAAATAAATATAGAATTAAGACGAATATTACGCAACGTGGTAAAATAAACCAACACTATTGCGTTGGATTAATTATGTTTGAAATTAGATTTCAAAAATTGGATTGAACTAAATATATTTAATAAACGGCATGAAGAACTAGTGTACAGTAGGACCCGGTAAACGTTGAACTTGTGCATTTAGCGACGGGATTATGTGCGTACTTTAACGGTGGGGAAATACCAGCAGGGGTGTTGTCGGTCGTCGTGTTACCAGCCAATCGACATGCTTGCTCGTGACGTAAAATTATATAATTATATTCACAGTGCAACGTTCGAAACTGATTGGATTCGCGAGCGGAACCGTCAACGCTCGATAATCTCGATAGGGGACCCGACTTATTGAGGTGAAATTTAAAAACTTTTTATTTTGGGATAATAATATTTATCACGTCACCGTTCCAGATGAAAAAAGAAAAAAATAATTAACAAATAAATAAATCAAACAATGCGATTAGACGAAAAGCCACAACCGAAAGCGCGTAGCTCGCGAGCGGAAATATTGTGTACCTATTTGATGACAATACGTTTTGTACGGTATTGTGTAGAACTCCATACCGACGTGGGTCCGAGACCATCGGGTGCACCACAAGTTCAGCGAGACGGACGCGGACCCGCACAACGCGAACAGAGGCTTCTTCTTCTCGCACGTCGGCTGGCTGATGCAACGCAAACATCCCGAAGTCCACAGGCGAGGCAGGACCATCGACATGTCGGACATCGTCAACGATCCTCTGGTGCAGTTCCACACAAAGTGAGCGCATGGTAAAATAAATCTATTTCACGGAGCATAGCGCATGTGTGCGATGCACCGAGCTTTTTTTATCCGTCAACCGACTCCCGATTACCTCCGTGCGATATTTAACATACATTTTTTACCAGTCGCACAGAACCACAATAACCGTGTTATCAATGGTCGGTTTTTAAATGTACGAGGCAGTGACGAGGCGAAGTTGATTAAAACTATAGTATATTAATTTGTTTCCGTGTCTCGAAGTCTAAAATAAATATACTTGGTTAAGAAATTTGATAAGTCAAAGTACACATAAAAGGGATACATTATTGCGACCAAAGTGAAAAAAAAAAATACACAAACTCGTAAATATTCTATATTTAATAATTATCACTATGTCGGGGTTCGATATTAAAATAACACTGTGGTGATAAGAAAGTTTCTTAGAAAATAGGTTCTTTTTACGACGTAAGAAATAGTGCATGTTATGAGGGTGATCATCGTGACACTTTTTTGTATCTTGTCGTCTAAAAAAAAAAAAAAAGTTCGCAACGCAATAACGTCAGTTAAAAGACCATTATCTTTCGTAAAGATCGAACCCTATGTAGCATTTGCGCGTGAACATTGTCCGATACCGTTCAACTGACCTATTTACAACACGAGATACGAGAATCATCGCATACACCAATGATTAATCTTAACAAAATACGTGGTATTAAATGGTTAATTAATTGTCTTTACTAATGTTATTTCCGTGCGACAATATGTAACGGTATATACGGTTGATTTTTACCAGTGCATTTTCCTAGTAAAAAAATGATAATGTTAAAAAACGAGAAAATAAAATCACAACTATATCAAATCATAGTAATTCGTGTAATTTAGAATAGATTATGGTTATAGTGCGCACGCATTCGTTTATCATAACATTTTGTTGGGAAATCTAATAGCTTCGGTGTATTAACGCCTAAGCTACTTATAAGTTGTTTGGTAAAAATCAAAAATAAATTAACACAAACATTCATCTTCTCGATTACAGTTAATGTATAGATTATAGCGGGATTGGGGACAACCAGAAAATATGATAGCTGTGCCACAACTGTGTATAATATAGAACGCAGAGCTAATGAAAAATTCACTGGATAATCTGATTAAAGTTTAGTTAACGTGTTTCTGTTGTAAAAAATAAAAATAATAAAATATTGGTGTTTGTCGATCGAATAACTTGCTCGGTACTCCAACAAAAAATACACGAGCGAACTGTAATATTAATATAAGGTTTGGTTTTTATTGATTTAAATAGTATGTGGAATTATACGGAATAACCAATGTTTGCGATCTCTGTGTGAAAAGTGTGACTGCTCGTAAACTAAGATTAAATATAATCCATAATAATGACGTCGTTATTATAAGTATTTTTTTTTTCAAGTTTTTAAACCCATAATGAATTATTTACCGTTGTTGTTAGGATCTACTTGTCGGACACGACCTCCACTGATTTATCGTACCCGTACGTTATACCTAAGAACGGTCCGAGAATAGTCGTATTTCGAAACTGCACAAAGTAAAAATGATTATTCACATTTTGACTTGTATCTGTTACAAAATTAACAGTACATCGAGTTTTCCGCAAGTAGTAAAATCCTATAACTAATCGAACTACTACAAACTTCATTGACGGTAGATGTGGATAGTATATAAAAAGAAAAAAACGTTTTTCATGACCTATAAATTAGACGTTTTTGAATTAAAATATCGATCGAATTGCGTTAACTGAGAGTTATTTTTTTGGTAATTTTCCGATGAAACGCACGAAAACCCTTGACTATAATTTGATCTTGTTATTATGTTGACTCGGAAACTTTAAATTCATAGCATCGGCTTAGCATTTCAAGCGAGTCCAATCAAACAGTCGATTGATAGCAACAATAAATATTGAGTTGTTCGTTTTTACCTTGTGCGTTTAACGCGTTATATTGTGATAGGGTTCGCCACACTTAAAGATGATTATAATAATAAAGCAATAAGAATATAAGCCACTTACACGTTATTCTCCTAAGATGAATATCATAATTTAATTTTTTTTTTTTTTTTAAAAATATTTAGTTCTAAATATTTTAACCGCTTTGTTTACTATAAATATGTATATAATTTCAACAGACACTTCTTATCGTTCAAGTTGCTGTTATGCTTCATCCTGCCGACAATAATTCCAGTGATGGCGTGGAACGAGAGCTGGGTGGATGCGTTCAACGTGATCTGTATTTTCCGGTACGTGTTGAGCTTGAACTTCACGTGGTCCGTCAACAGCGTGGCTCACATCTGGGGAAATAAGCCGTACGACAAGTGAGTTGTTGCAAAACGAGTACGCGCGCGCTCCAATTTAATACTGTTTATTTGACCGACAACTGGCGAATGGGTCTATACTGGATTTACACAGTCCGTCGGCGATCTATAGGGTACCGCCGAAACAAAAAAAAAAAAAAATCAACCCTAATTGGTGCATTGTTCGTGTCTACTCGGATCACCGAGATGACAAAACAATAATTATAGTTTCGGTCCTCAACCGGGCGCGGGTCGACAAGAATCAACTAACCCGTTTCCGTTTCCCGTGTACAGGCACATACATTCAGCGCAAAATGCGACCGTGTCCGTGCTGGCTATGGGTGAGGGTTGGCACAACTATCACCACGTGTTCCCGTCGGACTACAGGGCTGCCGAACTGGGCACGTACGCGCTCAACACGACCACCATGTGGCTGGACATGTTCGCCCGGCTGGGGTGGGCGTACGACATGAAGACGTCGTCCGAAGAGCTGGTGCAACGTGTGGCCGACAACCACGGGGACGGCAGTCGGACGCCCCGGGGTCCATCTTTGCGACCTGCGATCCATTAAAATGTGATCGTCGCGACGAAGAGAAACCGCGTCGAAAACTAGATCGTGTTAAGCAAATATTATTAATTTTTATGACATTATTAATAGATTGTATTTATTATTAGGTATTATAAATATATTTATTATTTTATTACATTTGTAATTTGTTTATCCATATTATTTTTCATCGTTACCCTCATCTATACTAGTATGTTGCCGATCACACGCGGTCACGATCGTATGAAACAGTCTGTAAAAAACTCATTTCAACGAATTCGCTTCTTTTATGCATAAATATCAGGTGACCGATGACAACTTTGAAGAACAATCTGCAATAATTTGATTAGATCATAATATCGTTCGGCCAGTATTACAAATGAAATTTTCTCAATTTTTCTCTGTAATTATATAAAAAAAAGATGTTATTTTAAAAAACTTAAATGAAAACTTGGCAACTCACAAAAAACTCTGATATCGAATCATATTTTATAAGAAATATATTAAATAACAATTTTATGAAATACTTAATAAAACATACTTTTTTAAGTTTTTGATAACTCGAAATTTTTAGTAAATCGAATTTTTTGTTTCCCCTTGAACTTAGTTTTATTGAGAGTTGACTGTATTTATATTATTTTGGAACGAACTATCATGATGTCGAATTATGATGTTACGTTTGGTTGGAAAGTCGGTTGATAGTTGCATAGAGTGATTGATAGAGTATGCGGTCACCGGGTGTTAAACAAATATTCTACAGTTATTGCTGATTGTGTACCTTACATAATCGGTTATGGAAATGATTAAAAATGTATACGGATGTGTCAGATCGCTGATGGCCAACAATCGGCCAGTCGGTCATTTTCAGGATTCATTTACTGCTGTATGCTATAACGTTACGGTACGCCAGATAATGTATCAGGAACGTATTGGACGTGTTCATTGCTGTATTGGATCGTTCAATATATTTAATCAGTCATATAACATACTATATTATTTTGTACTACATCGGAAAACAAATGCGATCGGGTCAACACGAGAACACTATGTTTTACTATGTTTTACAATGGAACACGAGATTTCGAATCAGATTCGAACTATCATTCTGCATTCACGTGACCCTGTACAACTGCATAGAGACGTATATTGACTACTCGTCATAATGTCGGAGTATGGATTAATATTTTTCGAACGCGGTGCATGATTAAATCATTATGATAATCTCCGTCATATAAATTACACACGCGCGAGTTCGTAGAAAATTTAAATTTATTGAAATATTTCGGCGGTACATTTTTCAATTCGAACCGTACCCGAATATGTGATTTGGTGAATTCCATATTTTTATCGCTCTGCCTACGTCCGATCCCGTGCTTCCTTCCAATGTTGACGCGAAAACTAATGTTCTGTCTCCGAAATAAATTTGAAAAAAAAAAAACACACACTGACGGGATCGTCGGTACACCACGGCGGACGAATATCTCGCAGTAAAGTTGTTGTATATCAGGTGTATGTATGTATGTTGTATATGCGGTGTTCCAGCATTATTATTATACACGAATTCGCTCGGTTCGAGTACATTTCACACAATGTGTGTATTCGTCTGTTCAGAATTTCGTCCATTTGACTAAAACGGATATGCCGAACAAACGAGTACGTCACATTACATCGTGCGGGCGAAGTTCTCGCACGACATACTGCAGATAAAAATCACCCACTAGTAACTAACTTACCGTTAGTTCCTTTGCAAAAAAAAAATATATATATATAAATTCCTACAAGAATAGAAATTCTGAATAAAAAGTTTCTTTCCCGCTTTATTATTACTTAGGACTGACAACCCAAACATATAGTTTGTGTGGTTCAAACATGTTTATTTTGGTGTTTTGTAGCGTTACAGTTTCATAATAGTTGGTCTTATGTCAAATCCAATTTTCAACCGAACACAGTGCATTGAAATTGATCGACGAACGCACAGAGGTACATGGAACAATAACAGCACATTTTCTGCTCGCTATCAGTCGCTTGTACTGATCGGAAAGTAATGTTGTGATTATGTTTCCCTGTAGGAAATTGCATATTTGTATTCTTGTTCGTGTGTGAAACTTACATATTATGTTACCGCTTATCTATGTTTCGCGTGAAAACTTATCAAACCCAAGTAAAATTACATCATTTTAACATCCGGCTAATAAAATCAACGGGATTGTAGACGCCGGACGTTTATCAACAGGACCCCTGGAGAAAATATATTATCGTGTTGTCGGCCACTTGCACCGCACCACTACCAGACTGCCAATTTTCAGCAGTCGCTGTTGCTATAAGTTTGCTATATGTTTTCGAGCATATAACTAAGTGTCATCTCTGTGTTCCGGGAACGCGCACGTAAGCGTGTAATATTACATGTCACGGGTGTGTACAAATAAATGTTATATCATCCTTGGGAATGAAATACAAACGTACACTTTTTACACTAAACGGTTTTTTTATTGTGATCTCTCTCTTTATATATATATATATATATATAAACCAAATACCACTCACTGATCATCGTTACATATCAAAAACGACAGATCGTATGAACTTACAGTTTGACGTAGTGGTTTCAGTAGTACTCTAAATGTACAATGAGAAAGGATTTTTCAAAACTCAATCCCTAAGGATATATAAAGAAGTGGAAACGAAAAGCGGTAAATATGAAAAAAATTGCCAAGTCAAGCAAGGAGATAAAAAAAAAAAAACATAAAATACTGACTAGGCTTACACAAAAAATTAAAAAGTGAAATGTAATTAATGTAACACGAGGAATTATTGAGCTCATTATTGGACGACTGCTTCTATGGCCCCCTAAATTAAGTACCTGTACTACGGGTTTTTTAGTGTCAAATTTTGAAATCGCAATGTGTGATCTTTTGTATCTCATTTAAATAACTATAAGTATCTATACAGTAGAAATAGAAACATTGAGTATATCAATTAAAAATAATTGTGTTTCTAGCAGATCTCTTATTATACGTGTCACGTGAAATACGCCTTTATCTAAAATATATATTCGTTTTTATAATGATAAAATAAGTTTTTTGTGCTTTAGCACTAAAAGTTTAAAAAAAAAATAATTCTTTATAACTAAGATAAGGTAATACGTTTTAATTTTGGATAAACACGAATTTCACTGAAACGTGAATTCTGTGACACATGTGATAAGAACTTTAGTTTTTATTGTTTCGGTAATTATTCTATTCTGAGTATGTATTGATATCACTCAAATTTTTAGTTTGAATTTCATAAATCCATCAACATTAAGTTATGTATCATACATGATTATGTGATTAATTTGGCAATTATCTAATTTATTATTATTATAACATCAAAAATATTAAAATTTCTTTCAAATATTTCTTAAGAATATTAAGTAACATAAACGATAGTTTATCAAAAACTAATTTTATTTATCAATGAAATTCATTGAATATATTGAATATATTGAAATATTCATTAAATATATATTATTTCTTCGCTTGGCAAATATAAGATAATAAAGAAGTATATTAGATACATAAATGTCATTTACCTTCATATAAATATCAATACAATGAAAGTATTTATTTATATTATTATTTTTTTTTAATACAATTTTTATTTCATCTAATTTTTCATAACTATAAATCACAAATTAAAATCGTTGCAAGTTGTTTTTTGTAATTATTGTTGTAATTTATATCTTTATATATTTCATTGATTTTTAAAAACCATGTATTGCCTTTGACGTAGCATTTATATCTATAACAGACAGATCCCTTCTACTAACTAGCTATTTTTATAATAAATGGTTATACCTGTTTCAAACTATACTTGGACTATAAAGCTAAAAAGGAAACAAAAAAAGTGCCAAAAAAAAGTATCTATATTAATATATAAAATATATAAAGAATTATAAAAAAAAATATTTGAACAATGCTAGATATAATCCAATTTTTGAATAAGTCGGATAAGAGAGATCGCAAATTTGTACTCGAAATATATGTCCTGGACATCTTGATCAAAGACTGTGTTGACCTTATAACTAATTAAATTAGTATACGTAATTAGAGTTTTAATAATAAATAAATAATTTTTGGAGTATAGTGTTGGGCATTTTATTTACACATATTCTAAGCCAGCGATTCTCAACCGGGAAGGGGGATGTGTGCCCCCTATGGAGGCGTAATAACATTTTAAGAGAGAATATTTTTAGAAAGCAACGAAACATATAAACAAATAGACGAAATATATATATTAAACATAATTAAATTGTATTATGGTGAGGAGATTGTGATACTATAAAATAGTATGAAAAGGGGCATTTACCTCAAAAGGTTAAGAATCCTTGTTCTAAGCCTTACACATAATAGGAACATAATTGTTTATTGTAAGTCAAAACAGTAACATACTAAACTATGAATGATGTTACTTCAAAATTTCTGTGAGTAATTTAGTGAAAATTGTTATTAATTTTAAATGTATGGTAAAAATTAAAGTTTGGAATAATAATAGTAAAAAAGGATTTAAGTATTTATTTTTTTCTATAGCTTTTTTTTTTTTAAATTAAATTCGTTTTATGGGGTACATACTTTTTAGAATTCTAACGGCTAATTGTTTTTAGCTGGTCAGAAAAGGGTGCAAAATTAATTTTTGTCGTCTACAAGCATAGGCAAGATCTTATACACAGTACTGCAAGATTTGCATTTTTTTTTCTAATTCTCATACTGTCCGTTTTTGTATTACGCTATGTAGTCTATTTAAAGTAGTATACCGGGGCGGTTTTTGACTATTCTAATTATGTGTTGTTATTAAAATAAAGCAAAAATAATAGTAATAAAATATTTAATGTCAAAACTATATTATGTATATATATATATATATCATTCAGTTCTTTGAAATTACAATAATCGACAAATAATATTGATAAATTAATGAGAACCGAAAAGAGAAAAAAATACTATATTAGAATTTCGTAAAAAATCTAAATAATAAAAAAAAATACATATATATAATAATAAAATTATGTCTAGTATATTATATATATTTTATATAATATGTATGTTATGCGTATATTTATATAAAAAATGAAATAAAAATGTAACACCTTTAAACATACGATTGTAGAGGATGTATTATTTACACACTATTTTGTAAAATGTATCAATGGAAAAAAAAAAAAAATTAAAATTAAAATCATAAAAAAAAAAAATAAAAAACTTCTAGTTTATCAATTCAGCGACTCGTTTGTCATCCTCGGCCATGTCCTCGTCACCCCATCCCCAGAACTCTCCTTGGTGATGATTGTGATTGTGATCTTTGGTACCGTCGCCCGTCCTCCGGGACCGCTTTTCCACCAGGCTCGCGTTCGCAGTCTTCAGGTTGTACGCCTGCCCCAGTCGCGCGCACAAGTCGATAAAAGCCGTGCTCAGGTTCAGCCGGTAGTTGCCCAACTCGGCCGCTTTGTAGTCCCAGGGGAACGCGTGATGGTAGTTGTGCCATCCTTCGCCGAACGCCAGCAACGCCACGGTGGGGTTCTCCGTGGGCGTGATGTTCCTGAAAACGCACTCGATGTAATACGCAACAATATGTTTGAGATGTTATAATAATACACTGTTAACATAGGTGCAACGTGCGAGGCGTGTGGGTATACGTGTCGACAAAACTAGACATGGATGACGTGCATTTCTCTACGGATATGTAATTTGAAAAATTTAAGTGGACAACGACGTGTTACGTATTAAACGACTAAAATTTTATATTCGTTTTCGAATACCGTTTTATTAACACGAACTCTGTACGATAAAACACAACAATGTTTGTACATTTATTTTTCAATTTTGTTGTTCTTATTTTTATACTACGAAGGATACTAATGATATTGAACGCCACTTCCCATCTAGTTTCATCAATGCTCATACGAAATAAGTATATGTAAGAGGCATAAGAATTATGTACGTGATGTGTGTATAATGTTAAGTTCTAAGCTTCTACTGCTGATGAATCCTGTTGTACAGATTGACCTTGGACGTATACTTTTCAAATGTATCAACATTTTTTTCAACGTATTGAGGCTTAAATAGGTTTGACTACTACGTACTTAAAATTACAACAAATTACAATATTATCAATAATACGGTAATTTTAAAAATGTGTTACTAGCTATCATAGAATTTTAATTTATACAATTTATACACACTCCTACCCTCATCGATGAATCAAAATGGGTAAAATATTTTTAATTTTTTATTCCACTGTTTAAGATTAATTAGAATCTGTTCTCACTATTTATTGTTGGCTATAATTTGAATTGGTTACCATATTACTAGATGATAATATATTATTAAATTTACAATAAGTTCGATAAAAATTACATGAATGTTTTCAAAAATAAATTTTTTTAGCATATACTCGTATATTTAAAAAAAAATGTATTTAAATTTTTCATGAATCGATCGAGCCTGTTCAGAACATCTGTCCATCATCGATAAAATCTTGGCTCCCGACCGTATAATTACAAAAATCAACTAAAACATTGAATTACCACGTGACTATGTGAAACAGAGAAGGAAAATATTCTGTTACTCAATCTAAAATGTAAATACTTTTACATTTAAAACAAAATTAGTAAAATAATTATATATGTTTGTAAGAAAACATTGAGGAATAATTGTTTATTCTTGGCTAATAGCTTACGCAATAAAAATGAAAAATATAAAATAAAGACGAAATAGTATTATATAATTATTATAACACCTATTAAATAATACATTTAGTGTTCATGAATCGTATTTGAAAGTTTGTTTAGATTTTCTAGCAAAATTAGCTTTCGATGTTAAACATCAATATTTTATTTACATTTCAGCGTATTATTATGTTAAATTAAGTACGGGTTAAAAGTGTTCCTAACAATAAGATTTAGATTTATATTATACAATAATATAGCATTCAGTTTCGAATTCGATTAGTAATTATGGAAAAAAGCTGCTTTAATTGAATTAATTAATTAATCATTGAAAGTATTATAAGCTAGGTGGTGAACGCGACCGCAAAAACTTAATAGACGTACATTTTTCAAAGTTATAAAAGCTAATTCAATTTATCTTCATACCAATCGTTAAAATGTGTGTACGGTTCCAAATTGTACGTTTATTATTTGGCGGAAACCTGTTGCGTAGTTTTAAGTGGACAACTAATAATTGAGGAATCCTACTAAAATCATGACTTTCACACGGAATCATGGATACAAATTTTGAAGTAATTGAAAAAATCCAAGGTTATGTTTTGTGTATTAATATTGTACGTAGGTATAATTTCATTATTATCAATTTAATACGACAGATACTGAGCAAAAAATATGGTTCGATTATGACAAAACGATTATAAGTTGAAAATTAACCGTTAGATAATGTACTTATATTATAATATATATATATTAACGAATCGTTTCAATATTCAAAAGCGGTTCAACATATTAATTTTTAAAGTAAAAAAATCTTTCAAGTTTAATTTCTTCGTTGATTTATACTTTTAATGGTTAATTAATTGATTTTAAAATATTTTTGAAATTACAAAAGAATCAACAGCAGCCTACCACTTATTTGATATTATCAAATTAATAACTATTAATTTGATAATATCAGATAAGTTGGTTGTCGTTAAAAATAATTAAATTAATCACTGCATCACCAATGTTGTTTGTTTTTACTTATTTGTTGTACATTTTAGTGAATATTAGTGATGATTAGAGCTCGGATATGCATTCATATATTATATGCATTTATAAAGTGTCAAATATAATGCAAATATGCAAAGAAAAAGTGGATAAATATGCAAGTATAAGCATTATGTTATACTATGTAAAATGCGTTTTTTTTTTTTAATTACACTTTGACACCAAAGAAAATTCTAAATATTTTATCAAAAACAAAAAAATGATAATATCCACTGTTATATATTACAAATCATTTAAATCAACTTAAAAAAAAGAATCTAAATAAAAAATAAAATAAAATCCTTTATAAATATTGTAGATCATTTGATGTTATTTGTCAAAATCTCTCAAAAAACTAATAAAAACTTTTAAAAAAATACAAATCTATTAAAATAACATTTTTGAAACTTTTAAAAAACTAAGCAACGTACGAACGATGACTGCGTATTAATTATTTCCTCCGTGCAGGGTATTATCACCGGTTGACACGTCGAACGGGAAATTCCGAAGGCCAGTAAATTGAAATTTAATTATGAATTAGATTTTTAAATATAGCGATACCCGAATTTGATTATTTATTTGATTATTTATAAAATGATAGCATACCGGGACACAAGTATATATGGTTTTTTGATGTAAATACCTATTACATCTATTCGTGCACCGATATCCGATTTCATAAGACAATTACAAAATTTATTGTAACTTAAAATAGTTAGTTTATTAAAAACCCATTGTTATATGAATTTATGAACAAATATGCAACAACCCTCAAAATATGCAAAATATGCAACATAAAATGTTGTGTTTTAATTCAGTGTGATATGCACCGTGGACATTTTAATTCTTCATAGACGTGCATACACTCAAAACAAACATGCATATGCATATAAATCCGAGCTCTAGTGATAATATTATGAATTAATCCCGGTTAGGCTCGAATATGGATATTTAATAAATCATTTATCATAGGTTTCAATGCAAAAGATCGTCCGTGTCATAATATTGAATTTTTGAACAATTTCAAATCATTTGAGGTTCATATCTTAAATGAATTAATTAAGTTTTATAGTAACGTTGTAGGTACTAACTTGTCGTATGGTTTTGTACCCCAAATATGAGCGGCGCTGTTAACCAACCACGTAAAGTGTAATGACACCATGTAACGCATGATTCCGACCACGATGAATGAATACAAAAACCGTTCATTGCATACCCAGTAAGGAATCAAAGACGGTATCAGGAACGTAATTATGGGTACTAGCCAAAAATAATATCTGAAAAATAAAAATTAAAACACGAAAAAAAATTACAAATCAAACATATTACAATAATATGTGTGTCAAAATAATATACAAATATCGATTGCGTTATTTTTACTTTTTACACCGTAAAATAATGTTGCCGTCGATATAGACAATAAGCACACACACGCTTCTTCAACTCTGTCCATTCGTGTATGATTATTACAGTATTGTGCGACCTGTGTTGTTACCTGTACGGGTTTGGTTCAAACGATAAACGAGTGTTAGTGTGCGAAGCAATCAGTTATCCGATTCGCTTTTCAACGCTGCTGTGTCCGTTCAATTATTTTATTCGTATATATGGAGCATAACAATTATTATTGCGATGACGAGGTAAGTAGAGCAGGCTGCAAATAGGTTATTATTGCATTTCATTTGGAATTTGCCGAACCGTCCCAGTTGGTACAGGAAAGTCGAAAGTATATTTGGTTCCTACGCGACCTTCGATCAATCCAATTGGCTATGGTAATTTGTGGAAAAATATTTTCCTACCAGCTACTAGACATCAAAATACCCACATAATTATTTCTTACTCAATTTCGTACACGTACGATAAATGAAAACGTAATACGGTTTCTTATCGCCGCACGAGAATCTTTTTTTATATTACTATTAATGAATTTTTCCTCAATTTTTCACGTGTAGAAAGGAATAGGTACGGACACTAAGAAGTTTTAAAAATATTATTATTCATTTCGCGAACGCAATTAAAATTATGATTTCCGTTGTTATGGATGTTTTGTGATCATTTGTCATATATTTTAGTCAAAAATGATATCTCGCGAACTATTATGTAAAACATTGTAACGTGTATATTTCAAAGAAAAGTAAACAGTGTTTTTTTTTTAATAATATCATAAACGTGATTTCAAAACTCATTTCTATTGACGTTAGATATATTTTGAGTATTGAATACATAATCGCATAAATATTTTAAAACTACATTAATCATATAATTACATCGCCTAAATTACTACTATTATATATTAATAAAACGATTAAATCTTAAAAAAAAGTATCACTTAAAGTAAACTAATAATAAATTACTTTAAACTCAAATTAGTGAATTTATATTTAAAAAATTGTAATTATTGTTAAATAAACTTTGTACAATTAATATTCGTGTCAATTGATGTTTGTAAATATTAAAACGTTATTAATCAGAAAAACCATTTGGGTAAGAATATAACTTAATAAAATAGCTCCAGAGGTTGTTATATTTAATTATGTGCAAAAAAAATTAAATAACATCGGCAAAAAAATATAAATTATTGGTAATGAGGTTTTTTTTAACTTAGTTCGGCTTGATTCTAAAATATTTATCCGATCGGCTAAAGGAAGTAATAATTATTATAAATATACGTGATGTGCATTTTCTGTGATCTAACTTTGAATGGTAAAATTTTACCAACAAACCCCTCATTAGGTCTGAATTCCGACAACATATAACTTTAAACGAGTTATTTTCGATTATGGTCTATAGTTCAACACAGTGACTGTTATACATGATGTTTAAGGAGTGGAGGGGGGAAATAAAACCAACCCCTCCAATATAATTTGAACTTATATACTCATACATTATACACATAAAATAAATAAAGAGATATAATATATTGTTAGGCGATATACTAAATTAAAAAAAAAAAAACTAAATCCATAGAGAGGGAACGATCCACCTATCGTTCCCCCCTCCCTTATAATCGTCAATGGTCCAACAACAATTATTTTAAGCTTTTTATTTTAAGATTTGTATTTATATGTCCAGTTTAGATATATAGTAAATAGTATATTAAGTTATTTATTCTACGTTAAATATTTATTTATTTTTACTCGTATAATATAGAGGTCGATCGTCACTCCCTTTCAAATTTTTTCGAATTCTTTTAGAAAAAAGTTAAAATATTTATTTAATTTCCGTACATTTTTATATCTTTGTTCAACCCAAAAATATAAAAATTACTAAAAATATATTTGGTAATAATATATAGTAATAAATAACTATGAAAAACGAAATTATATATTGAGATCGAAGAGTTATGTAGGTATGTTGTACATATTCTAATGTATATTCCGTATTAAATAATGGTATTAATTATTTCGCAAAATTGATATAACATATAATAAAATTAAAGTTATTATTATTTATTGATATTTTAAACAGAATAAATAAAAAAAATGTAACATGCATGTATATAAAATATATTTTTGCTTATTTTCAACCAATTTTTTTTTTTTTTTTAGTCGATCGTGTAACCTAGAAAAACTCAGAATTCGATCATAAGCATTTAAAAGTTGGCTACTCCTGGTACAATAGATATGTTAAACGAAAGTAGTTATTTTAATATACTTACTGAAAGTAGTATTACAAAGTATTTTTACTATTTAGTTTCGAAATAACTTTATTAAGTTTTTGCCTTTTTTTTAGAGAAATATAATGTGTTTCATATTCTGACGGAGAATATTCTATTTCTTAGATAATATATGAAAACCAAGAGTGAACCAATCAATTTAAAAATTTATGTAATGTGAGCACAACGTAGTTTAGTGGAATAAAATCGTTGGTGATATTATTGTACGATTTCGGTGCATTACTCTGCCAATTAAAAATTGTATTTATTTTTATTTATTAGTATAATTGTGTTAACACACCAGGTATTTTTACAATTATAAATTAATTAATTAAAATTTACAATGAATTTACAATGAGTTTATGGATACAATTTATAATTTAAATATTTATAAATCATTCATCTTGTAATTTTTAATGGAGTTTGATACTTGGAAATTGCTGTTAGATATTTACAGACAAATAGTCTCTTTATGAAATTAAACATAAATAGTGTTGGTTAAAATAAATGATTAAAAAAAAAAGAAACTCTAAGATCTATTATGGTTTATTCTTTAGAAGGGTATAAATATAATTTTATCGAAAACATAACATTTGACCGAAACAATAATCGTTAAGAAACTCGTCGCGTAATTAAACACGAGAAATGATGACGTCTTGTGACGTGGTTTACTCTACAGTCTCGTCGTCCGCATCACTGGAATTATCACGACAACACGGATTATCTACATAAATCATTTATGTTTCTTTTAGCTAGACAATAATTACACCGCTATAATCGAAAACTATTTATAGTGAACGCAGAAGTAATAGTATTTTCGTTAAATCATGAGCTGACTGGCTCCATGTCCCTGGCCCCCCCACTTTGGAAATGAAAAATGAAAAATATGCCATTTGTTTGTGCTTCGTTTGTGCTGGTTTGTGTTGTTAATCCCGTCGTTTGTGCTCAACCCCTTTCCAAGTTATTCAACTTTCAAAATGGGGGGGGGGGCTGGGGACATGCTTAGCCCGCCACCGCGGAAATTCAAAACGAAAATTATGCCATTCGTTTGTGCTTCGTTTGTGCTGGTCTGTGCTTTCAATCCCGTCGTTTGTGCTCAACTCCTTCGCGAGAAATACAACTTTGAAATTTGGGGAATTAAATGTACCCTAAATACTTCCTTTTGTAGGGATAATTTTTTTTCACGCGTTTCTGATGATAAATGTCTAAATAATTATTTTTTCTCTTTCGTGTATAGCCGTAAACTTGTAATATGCATATATTACTAACAAATAATAATATGCATATTACCGAGTCGTACGATGATTAAAATGCACATTTATATTTAATACTTCTAAATTAAGTAAATAACTATCCCACACATAATTGTAATGTAAAGCTAAGCCATGCGCAGGTCATAAACAATACAATGTACATCCTTTAACCATGAACAAATCACGAAAAGGTCAAATAAGAATGACAAAGAATAAGCCACGTGCGGATTGCAAATCACGAATAACCGCAAACAACGTCATCATTTCGTCGAATTTGACGATCAAAGGCCAAGGGAAACCAGGTGGCGAAAACAACACCAGAGTATACAAAGGCTCCGTTGCACCACCAACGGCAGACGTGTCCAGCTATCAGTACAAGCCCTTCAGAGTTCGTCTTCGATATTGTTATTGCGCAAATTTTTATAATTAATAACTGTATGTTCTGTATAAGCCATTTAATTAATTTTATTAAAGAGTTTTACAAAGTGTTAAATGATTTAAAGTCACTATATTCCATCCCGAAAACATCATCATTACGATAGGTATCTGTTTTCATTGGGTACCACGTAACAAACTATTTGGTTTGCCGCAAAGAATCAACAATCAACCGAAGAGGCAAGGATTCAATTCTTGACTAAAATTTTATACTTTTAATTAATTTTTTTCATAAAGTTGTTTTAAGGTATTTTGCACCAAAGAACAAGCATTAACTATCATTATTTTTCTAATTCTCCGTTTGGATTCGAGAGGTAAACGTAAACCGAGAATCACTTAAACAAAAAGGATTACTCCATAAACGCGAAGTTCTTTAAAAAATAACCATTACAATTATTCAATAAAGTAGTACCCAATGTACATTTGGCCAGAAATCCCCAAATATAATTATTTTTATTGTGACATTATACAATAAATTTGTTTGACTGATTTCGAAATTGTGAGCCTTGTTCTATTTTCAAACATAATAAGTCGTGGAAGAATACACAAAATCAAAAAATGAGTTTTGAAAAATGAAAATTGTCAAATTTATGAAACTTGAATAAAATAGAATGTTTTTTCCAGGTAAACAAATATTTGCTAGAAAAGTAAATTATTTTGTATTACTTAAATACAGTTAGATAATCTAAAAGGGAGGTAAGGGTTAATAGGCCAAGTTATTGTTTTTATATTTTATTCTTTAATTGCCCAAAATTAATTCATATTGATATTTTATAACATAGACAAAAATTGTTTTATTATAATTATAATATAATGAGAACAATGGTATTTCAACAGTAGGTATATTATAAATACTTAAATTTAATTTACTTAGATTATATGATCACATAATAAAAAAAATTATCTTTTGTGATATGATACAATTATTATATAGATACATTATATCAAAACGTATATACTACAGGTAGTATTGTCTAAAAGTATTATTTATGGTCTAACAAATAATAAATGTTAATTGAAAAACTAATTATTTATGATTCGAATTTTACAATAGGTATAGTTCATACATGTTACATGTTAACTTGTATGTATGAAAATAAATTTTTTTAATATTCCTGGTATAGATACACTTATCACCCGTCAAAGGAAACCGATAACACTTAATTAAGTATTTTCACTTACATGTGCGTGTATTTTGATCATTAAGATAGATCAAAGGTTCATTTGGGTCGTCGATATTCTTTTGTTATGGATTATCACAATACCTATACGTACCAAGAAATGTTGATAAATATTAAACCCATAATCTTAAAAGACTATTCTCGGTAGAAAAATAAAAAATAAGTAAAAATAACGTGTTGTTTTGAAGATGGGGGATGTAAACAATAGTACCTAATTTAAAGATTTTAATTTATTATTTTCATTCCCGTGTTTAACTTCGTTATGAACAGTTCACTATATAAGTTTTTATTTTTATTCATTGATGTTTTAAATGTATTTGCTGTGTTATTGTCAATAGTTTATATGTAATCCTTACGACTAACGAAGGGTTAAGTTTGTTTCAGCGGAATTTTAAAACGGTAATCTATAACTCTGTATCGAGTGACTGGTAAGTAAATCAAAATATAAGTAGTTTTAATTGTTATATAAATAATACCTGCTATATACATGCAAGTATAATCAATTAATAACTATATTTAATAAGATGAATTATAGTGGTAACTAAATAATGAAAAAAAATTATTAAGAAGATCAAATATTAAAAATTGTCTATTATACGAGTAAACTAACAAGAAAACTTTGTAAAACATTATTTTCTTAGAAAAACTAAATTTAATAATTATTTAAAATATTCATAAAACAATTAGACAATGTATTCATTAATTGTTTGAAGTGTTTATTTAAATATAAATACACTTTCATAATTTCACGATATGTTCTCAACTTTAATTTCAACAATAATAATGTTGATGTATATTAAGTTACTAAAAAAAAGTAAGTTTATAAAGAAAAAAATTATTTTTTGATCATATTTATACATTTTTGTATATTATAATTACTAGTTAATAATGATCAATCTTGACAAAATTTAATAAAATTTTTTAAAATTTTCATAATGCATAGTTCATAATAATATTTATAGACATGATGTACATGAAGTTGGTCTTCTACTTTGTCCTATCACATTCAAAATATCACCAAATTATTACAAATTGAAATTCGTTAGTAAAAAATCTTTCAGTTCTTTAAGTTAAAATTAATTTTGGTGTTTTGAGGAGGCTAACTTCAATTCCTTATGAATAACATTTATAAATTACAATAAACTAACTCCAATTGCTATTTTTGTTGTGATATTATATTTTCTTAACATTGGTATTTTGAACATAAAAAAAAAGTTGCCTTTATGAATAGAGTCGTCACGAAAAAGGGGGGGGGGGTTAGGAACGGGACCATTTTTTCCCAGGCCCAATCTAGGAAAATTTAATGGAGGACCCCTTAATGTATTTTTCTTTGGTGATATTAATAAATATAATTGTATAAAATTTATCAAAATTTATATTTAAGTTATTTATTAAATTAATCTATTTGTTAATTTTATTTAAAGGACAAATGCATTTCAGAATAATAATGTACCATAATTAATTATGATCATATGTTTGTAAGATATTACATTGCTATAACGTTAACATTAAATCTTAAGCAACATTGATAAGTTTTAAACTACAAGAATACCTTATTGTCTAATATAAACTATTCCCATTTGACTTATAAAAATAACTATCAATCCATTCATAATAAATATAAAAAAATATAAATACATATATATTATATATCCATAAAATAGGTATTATAAAATACCATGTACTTAAATGCTTGTGATAATGGGTTAATTTTAATTTAAGGATTTGTCATTCTTTAGATTGTTGGATTTTTGTTAAAATGCCTAGAAAATCAAAAATTAATCCAGAAGAACTATTCAAAATTATACAGAACTATAATGTTTTTGATGAAGATTCTAATCATTTAAAAAGCCCATCTCAAGAATGTTGGTCGCTAATACAAAAAGATTTTAATAATTTAATTGATGCGAAAGATATTTATACAATTGTTTTGCAAAACAGATATGGTATTGCGGACAGAATTATTAACAAAAACAAAAATGTATCATCTGAAGTATCTGATGATACAGAAAAAAATCTTGAAATTACACAAGAATCGTCTGATGAAAGTCAAGATAATTCAAAAATAAAAAAACAAATAGTTGACATTTTAAACTTCAATATTACTCTTTTACCCGAAGAGTGGAAATGTATATATAATCAAGATCCAAAAAGTTGGAAAAGTTCAAATTTAAAGAATATTAGACGTGTATACTATTCATTAGTACCAAATAAGTGGACACCAATTATAACTGAACATTTCTTTGAACAAACCAAACTTGCATGTTGTGTGAAGTACAAACGTGCACATGTATATCCCGGAAGTGAACATTTTTTAAAAATTGATGGAGTTTGTACTGTTTGCAATAGTATTTTTATAGGTTTTCTAACAAATAAACCTGAAGATGGGCATAGGGTTGTTATTCGGTGCACGATGGAAGGATCTTACATAAAATGTACAACTAGGAAAAAAAGACGAATAATTGGGGAGAAGAAAGAATACTTTTTAAATAAGATGTTAAATCAACATATGTCAGCTGCTTATGTTCAACGGTCAGAAGCTAGAGAAACGATGGAGTATGGTGATCCAGAGCCTAGCAGTTTACCAACATTAAATGCATTACGTGTGATGAAGTATAAGGAAAATAAGAAAAATCATTTGAACGAAGACCAGATCTTAGCCACATTGGCTATGAAAGGAATATATCCTTACAATAATATTTTCGATATATTGGCTACGATAGATTTTTTGTACATTATTGGGCTGCTCAAGAGATAAACTCATACAGAAATTATTGTAAAAAAACTAAAATACCAACAATTTCCATTGATGCTACTGGAGGTCTGATTAAAAACATACATTTAATGTCTGGACGTCAAACGGGTCATTTATTTTTATATCAAGTTGGTGTAATGGATTATGAAAATAAATCTCAATTTGCAGTAGCACATATGATATCAGAACGACACGACAATAATAGTATTGCTCATTGGCTTACTGAATGGGTTAGAAATGGAGTTACTACTCCGAAAGTTGTGGTATTGGATCAATCATTAGCTTTGAGGATAGCAGTAGTAAAAACATTTACCCAATATTCTACTCTTAGTAAATATATTAACGTTTGCTCATCTCTGATATTGAATGAACCCGGAACTGAGGTTCCTTTTTGTATGGTAAGAAATGATTTTTACCATATCATGCACTTAATAAGTACTTGGTCTGAAATAAAATCAAGTACTTTTAAAGTAAAAAAATTTTATATTAGGTCTATTGGTTTGATAATTATGAGTTCTAATTTTATTGATGTTAAACACTTATTAAAAATGATTTTTACCATTGCTCTACATGAAACCGAAGGAAATAATATTAATAACCAGTATACACAATGTGAAATAGCAAAAATTTATTTGAAACAACGAATTGCTACTCATAAAATTGACTATGATCAGATAATTGTTGATAACGTCAGCCACAAAAGCAATGCAAATTTACAAGAAGAGACTGTAACAATTATGGATATAGATAATACTATTTTCAAAGAAATCAAATGTATTTATGACCTCTGTATTAAAAGTTCAAATGACGAATCTAATACTACAGGGGATCTTGATAACATACAGTTTTGTCCAACAATTGCAAAACGATTATTAGATTTTTGTAAATTGTTACCATGTTGGTCAGCCCTAATGATTCCAATTTTTAAGTATGGACATTTGACAGAAACTAGCTGTACTTCAGAAAGTTTATTTAAGCATATGAAAACAATATGTTATATTTAAACACAAGTCATTACCACTTAGACTTGATGAATTTTTAAAAATACACATCAATTCCACACTTGGCTCAATGAATATTTTAGCAAATAAACAAACAGTTCAATATGAAAAGTCATCAAGTAATGAAGAAACAAACAGTACCAAGACATCAATAGATACGAGTATAATTAAGAATGAAAAAGTTCAGTCAACATTGGAATTTGAAGAACCAAATAAATAAATAAAAATACGTCAAAAGCAAATGAAAATAAAATAGTACCATCAAAATCTTTATTAAAAGAAAAAAAAAACTTTATAGACATATCTTATGATGATCCGACTGTAATTGAGAATTGGAAAGGGTTAGGGTATCAAGTCGGTAAGAAAAAAAGAAATGGGACGTATCTGGATAAAGATCCAACTATATTATATTCAAACGATAGCAGCAATACCAAAGGTAGAGTGATTGGACTTCTAAAAAATGGAAGTATATCAGATCTAAGAAGTATTAAATTCGATTATAAATTGTATAGCGTCACAAATACATGCACATTTGATAGCATAATTCAAATAATGTTTAGCTCATATGTTGATAGTGACAATTATGCTGAATGGCTTAATACCAATAGTTCGAACATGCTATTTAAATTGGTTATTAATGCAATAAGAGATGGCATAACTTCACAAACGTATAAAAAACGAGCATATATTTTAAAAACTATTATTTCAGAGTATAAACAACTCAATGAAATGCCAGATGGCCTAATTGTAATAGATTCTTCATGTACAGCCCATTACATGTACTAACATTTGTTTGAAAAATTTTCTTCATATACAGAAGTAAAAGAATGTTTATTTTGTAGCTATTACCAAACAAAATCGTTTATAATTATTACAGCAAATTTGCCAACAGAAAGTACTCATTTTATGCAGGATGTTCTGAAAAGTACATTTGAAGAGAATAAAAAGTGTATTCAATGTACTTCTTCTGTAAAACCAAAATATATTTCCAGTACCTATTTATTAATTGAACCAGTTCAATGTGGACAAAACAAAATTCAATTTGATTTATCAATCGTTTTAAAAGATGTCCCTACTAAAATCAATCTATTTGATAAGCAATTTTCCCTTAGGGGTCTAATTAATTTCATACAACCACCAAAATGTATAAATATGGATGCCATTGGCCATTATGTATCATACAATTGGAGAGACACGAATAATAGCTGGGAAAGATGTGACGACATATTAAATAGTATACGGTATGTAAGACCATCAACTAAAATAAATTGTCAATTTATTATGTACACTCTATAAAAAAAACATGGTTTTATTCCTAATTTGTATTTTAGAACTTGAATAATTGATGTATAGTAGAAAAGAAGAAACCATAATAAACCGTCTTCGAATTGGACACACACACCTAACACACAGCTATTTGATGACCAAAGACGATCCTCCACTATGTGACGCGTGCAATGTACTTTTAACGGTCAACCACATCATCACAGAATGTCAAAAATACAACAAGTATCGAAATCAATACCACATCTCAGAACAAATTTGTCAAGCACTAGGACCAAACCCACAGGACGTTAAAAACTTAATTCTATTCCTAAAAAAAACAGAATTGTACAATTTAATTTAATGTAATCATGTAAATGCTAAAATACTAACAATGTATACTAAAACTTGTTTACTAATGGCCTAGTTGTCGATGTATATTTCAGATCAATAAAAAAAAAAAAAAAAATTGATGTATAACAACCATATAATTTTTTACTTATGTGTTTATAGTCAGATAAATATAATATAGTCATATAATACTCATGATCTATTATAATAAAATGTTTAACTTTCGTAGTACACCTATGCTTTTAAAGGATTATGATCATATACTCTTATTTATAAAAACAAAATGTACGTGTATTCAATATTTTTATTTTTTTATTCAATACTTATATTATTGATATTTTTTAATATTTGTTGTGTTGTTTTATATATCGATGATAAAGGTTTACGAATATTAAATTATTACTTTGTAATATACGAGTATAACGTTTTCTTCTTATTAATTACCTATTAAAATATTTTACATTTAGATACATTAAATATTTTGTTACTTATATACATAATATAGCAATGGTATTAAATGTAATTTTAATGTATTAGTTTTCAAAATATATTATATTTTTTTAAATAATTTATTAAACATTATGTCCTTACATTCATAATATATTATTTATATGTTCAATACTTTCTGAATACTAATGTTACTTGATTTGATGTTATTCTGTTTGTTTTTATAAGCTGATTGATTTATGTAAATAATATTTTGTTTAGATTTTACAAATTTATTAAAAAGTTATAATATACATTATTATTTTCAACTGTTGTATTACTTGATAATATTTAAATAGTTAAATAATTATTTTATGAAAAGTATGAAAACATAAAACTATTTTAATGTAATTGAAACTAAATTATTTTAATATATCCATGTATGGATAGAGATGAGAGTGGCTTTCAGGATGTTAAAATTTTTTATAAAAGTACAAAATTGGCTTTTGCCATAAAAATTATGGTTAATGTTTGTTCTTTGGTGCAAAATACCTTAAAACGGCTTTATGAAAAAATTTAATTAAAAGTTTAACATTTTAGTCGAGAATTGAACCCTTGCCTCTTCGGTTGATTGTTGATTCTTTGCGGCAAACCAAATAGTTTACGGCTATACACGAAAGAGAAAAAACAATTATTTAGACATTTATCATCAGAAACGCGTGAAAAAAAATTATCCCTACAAAAGGAAGTATTTAGGGTACATTTAATTTCCCAAATTTCAAAGTTGTATTTCTCGCGAAGGAGTTGAGCACAAACGACGGGATTGAAAGCACAGACCAGCACAAACGAAGCACAAACGAATGGCATAATTTTCGTTTTGAATTTCCGCGGTGGCGGGCTAAGCATGTCCCCAGCCCCCCCATTTTGAAAGTTGAATAACTTGGAAAGGGGTTGAGCACAAACGACGGGATTAACAGCACAAACCAGCACAAACGAAGCACAAACGAATGGCATATTTTTCATTTTTCATTTCCAAAGTGGGAGGGCCAGGGACATGAAGCCGAGCTGACTGCAATAATTTTCTCGACTATCCTAACCCTCGTGCCGGCGGTGGTGCACCTGCTACATGCGCGTATATTACATTTTTCACGACTAGAATGTTCATCGTCCCGTGCATCAATTGTTCGTATATTTATATATATATATACATGTTGATACGTATATTTGTACATTTGTGATATTATGTACATTTATGATAATCACGCGGTAAGTGGTTGTAATTTTTTTCGTCCGGACGTTTGTGTGCTCGTTTAGCGGTGTAGCGGCGGCGGCGTGCGGACGTGTTAATGCATAAGCACGTGAAGTACGCGGCGGAAACTAAGACGTTATTGCACAAGATGGGCAGTGCAATATCATGTGACGTATTTATCGAATTCGCAAAGTAATCCGTTTTGAAATCGATTTTGTGATTATTATTATTATTATTATTATAAGAATGAGCATGTTGCAAAACGAAATGTAAAACATTGAAAAAAGTATAAACAAATTTTTTTATTTTTATTATTTTTTTTTCGGGGTATTTTTCTACTCATTACATATTTATTTGCTCAGTTCGTTTGAAAAGACTGTACGTATGTCAAACCGACGCGAATAAATGTAACAGCAACAATGATAACAGTAATAATAATAATAACAATAATAATTATAATATCATACGCACGTTGTTTAATGCTCAAATGAACGGTATGAGGTTTTCTAAAAACATGTTATCGATTCGTTATAGGCACACGCGGATACTGCGATGGTGCGTGGCGCGAGGGAAATGCAAGTGCAATTATTTCAGATGCCTCAAACAGAATTTTTCTCAACATTTCAATTTTTATCGACGTATCAAGTGGCGACTTTTCAAACCGTATTTTTTCCAAGTTAAATTGAACGTGAAAATCGATTATTTTGACAACATTACTATTTATCGTTATTTAAAAATATTTATTCAAAACTTTTTGTATACCTAGTTTTAATAGTTATTTTATTTTTTTGAATTAACTGTGTAAATTAATTTGGATGATTTATTTATTTATTTCTTCACCTGAACACATTATTATCGTGCACCTACTATTGAATTAATTGATAGTAAATTGCATCAAAATGTTCGATGGTTATTAATTAATAAGATCTATTTATTTTCAAAACCGTAAAAACTTAAAAAAAATATACGAGTATGAAGTGAAAGTGTGAAAATATATAAATCTAAAACTACACACTAAGTAACTATTTAAACAATTTATTAATAGATTTTTAAAATTTTAATTAAACCATAATTCAATACAATCAAGGATATTAATAAAATACCTACATAATTATAATTATCATTTACAAAATAAATGAAATTAATATCTATATTATAATAGAAATTGAATACGTACACTACATAATATGAGCAATTTAAAACCAATAATTTAAAATTAATGATAAAATTAGTTTCTACAGTTTACATTTTATATGGTATACAGTATCTTTACGATTTTTTAGCAATTTAGAAAAGTAAATCATAATACATGAGAAAAGTGATAATGAAAATAGCACATTTTGAAATGTCACCCTTCAACGACATTATAACTATATGTTATGTTATACGTTTTCAATATCATTCAAATGAAACACTATTTTACTTATATATTATTTTATGGTGTTAGCGACTTGTATACAAAACATAGGTACATCAAACGCGCATACATCCTGCACTGTTCGAGCTGATGCTGGGCTACTCAATACCAAGAATTTGTCTGAATAAAATATAGCTAGGTATCCAACTATAGACAGCGGTAGACTATGAAATAAGTTTTCAGCAAAATGTAGACGACAAAAATTCGAACACAAGCAGAGGTGGACTAACGAAACGAGTGTTTCAAGTTTCGACTAAGCTTTAAGCGTCGAACCGATTAGTTTAGTTCATATATGTATATATTATTAAATGGTTTTAAACTTTACTTATTCTAATGACTCTACACAGTGTTTAAACTTTACTTAAGCACGGCATGTCTCGTTTCGCTGGCAATCTTAACGAACTGTATCGATACCTAATATATTTCTTTTAATATTCTACAAACGAAAACATGACAACTTTGATGGACATTTGAAAAAGTCTTAATCTGAACTTTACATAATTGTTTTTCTTTTCGTAGCGTTTACTGTATATTTGCCTTAATCCTTTTCTGTATTTAAACACCTATTATGTTTATAAATATATAAAATTACGTATTTTTATCGTACTTTCGATGGACGTTCTAGTAAGTTTTGAGTCGACGTAATACGTGCCTAAAATTATTACTAACCTTTAATAATCAGCAAAGCGTATAATATATTCTCCCTATTTATTCTTAAAATGATTTTCAACAATCGAAAACGCGTATATCGTGATCCGGATTTACTCAAACTCCTAGAAATCCTGATAACCGCGTCGGTATGCGCACGCGTGTGAGTGTTGTTAAAAAAATATATTATCATCGAATGTACAATATTTATGTCCTATTCTTGTATACGTATACATACCATATATGTGTTATGATGGTTTGAACAGTTACGGGATTATCGACCGTGGTGGTGCGCGGAGAATATTTTACTAGTCCACTGCAGCGGAAACGCATAAAATGCTCCGATGTAAAGCTAGAACGTACTGCGGAAGTACATATTATACAATTGGACGATGCATACGTGCATAATCGTATCAACGGGCTCCGGGGACGTTTTAGCGAAGCGTAAGGAGATCAATTTTTTTACGCATCGTGCGTGTTAGACGGTTAAGTAAATTACCATAAGCCGCGTATGAAAGACAATACAATGGTAACCGTATACACGCGTATTTCAATATTTTATTCGCCATTGTTATGATATACAATTATGTATATACCAATGGTTACCAAACTTTTTTCATTCAATCATCCTCGGTGAATAAAAATATCCGTCCATTAATAAATTTAATCCAAAATAAGTCACGTGTTACAATAATATAAGTTGACCTTCTTTATTTTAACATTGAAAAATTTTTGTCTGCCCGACAGTTAGGGCCTAAAAATTAACATGTGTAATTTTTACTA
This sequence comes from Sipha maydis, assembly GCA_034509805.1. Lineage (NCBI taxonomy): Eukaryota > Metazoa > Arthropoda > Insecta > Hemiptera > Aphididae > Sipha > Sipha maydis. Next base: position 75,872 of record JASXSY010001936.1, on the reverse strand, counting down.
CGTGCTTCTCACGGGAAACGCACTGCAAGTTTAGGGAATTTCCATACATTTATCGTCGAACACTGCCTAGAACCACGTACACAACGCGAAATCGCTACGACAATGCGGTACCGACGATTTTTACCCACATACTTTCATGAAAATGTAATCAATACATTTGTCTTGTGTATTATCTATTATGGGTAATTCTCACTGATTTTGATTATGGTAAGAAAAAAATCATTGACTGTTTTGCAAATATGTGGTGGGTATACAAACGATAGAATTCACTTACCGAGCTGATAGTAGGTCGATGAGGATCGATTTGGGATTAGGTAACTTCAGCAACATAAGTGTTTGGTCTTAAAACTTGCGCTTGGCGTCATTGTACATGACAAGTTAATTTACAAGAAAAATGTACTTTAGTCTTCAAGTTTAATTCGGAATAGATTGATAAACCAATCTAGTTTTCTTTAGTATTTTTAAAATATTAACTTTTAAGCCGAGCGAGGAATGTATTTATTACAATTATTTACATAATCATGTTTGTGTTTTAAATATTTTTTTATGTTTCTCCACTTAAATTTAAACAGAAGGAGGATTGCTTCGATCATAGAAAGAAAATGAGATTTCTATATTAATTATCAAATAATGTTTAGTTAGTACTTTTGAAAGTTCAGTTTTTGAAATTTTTAAGAGTTTTCTAAAAATAATTGAGAACAACTGAAGGAACAATTAAAAAAAAAATTGTAACATTTACATCTTATCGGTTTCCGACCAAACATAATTTTTTTATTCGTCGTAACTTAAGAAACCAAATCATAAAAACTAAAAACAGTTATTGAATACCATCTTTTTAATAAAGATGTTATGATTTTTATAACTATTAATGCACGTGCCACTTGAAAAACGTATTTATCCAAAATATATATCAGTTTTTATAATGAAAAAATAAGTAATTTTGTATGAAGTACTTGAATTTTTAATAAAATATTTGTACAAAATTAGTATTCAATATCTATTTATAGATAGGTTTTGAAACGCTCATGTTTTTACCAAAATGTTAATGATTGTGCACAGGATGCGTTAAAAGTGTATGTGATAGAAAATGGTTTTGTGTGAATATTAAAAGATTATAGGTACAGAAACTGATTTATAAAATATTAAAAAAATTTGTTCACGGAATATCTGAGCTTAATCAATGGTAATGTGATGAGTTTATATGCCAAAATATGTTTTTTTCTCGTACTTATTTTTTTTTCTTCTGTTTACTAATATTTTTTCACTATTATTTGTTGTCAAAATTGTTATCATATTTGGGTCATTCATCGTTTGTTTTAATATAATATTTGTTCAAAATTAGCTTTTTGTGCATAAATATATGGTTATATATGGTTATAATAATAACAATAATAATTGTCGTATAATTTAACGACGTGCGAATAATCAATAACACTGATAAAATATTATCTTTACTGTCCACGTGGCACACGTGTTCGAGTCTCAATACAAGTGAACAGCGCAAGTTAACCCGAAACGTCAGATCTATATTACGCGTTCGTGTCTCCGGAAGGTATATCGAGAGGGACGGAGAAACGTTAGTTTTAAGTACGACGTCTATTAAAATACAACAGCTTTTAGCCGAAAGTATCAAATAAAATAAAAAGTTTCGAATTCGCACAGCTATCAGAAAAAGCAGGGCCGGATTGTGATCATAATATAAGGATGGACGGACGGTTACTGTTGGTGAGGTATTTTCACCCAAAACCACTTCGTTTTCTCGTTCAGATTTAGTAAGTACAGTACATTTGTATATCGTTGCATAATCAAAATTAATCGACAAAACAGTAGTTAATATTCTGTGGGCCGATTGTGAAACGCAATGCGGCCCGGAACTATAGCCCCCCTATCCGTGCTCCCTGTCCTTGACCCTTGAACGTGACGTTACACCAGTAGCGCATTTCTAAACGTGCGCGGCGACGGAAAAAACGGAAAACATGGCAATCGTCTTACTTCTTCTGCCACATGACGACCGGATCGGCTTCCAGGTCCTTCATGTCGATTGTGCTGCCCTTGGCTGCGACGTCCGGATGTTTGCGGACCATTAGCCAGCCCATGTGCGAGAAGAAGAAGCCGCGGGACGAGTTGTGCGGGTCCGCGTCCGTGTCGGTGAACTTGTGATGGACCCGATGGTCGCGTGCCCATTCGTATATGTGGTTCTGGAACGCCAGCGTCTGGAACACGGCCAGCAGCACGCGCATCGGCAGCCTGGCGTTGTAGCACCGATGAGACCATAGCCGGTGAGCACCCACCGTGATGCCGAAAGCACTGCAAACCGATATCGCCATCACTGAAACAGACGTGACGACGTTTACACACTTGCGGCGGTATGGTCCCGGTTGTTCGAAATTCGAATGTATGAATGGAGTTGTGGTAAGGGGGCGTGGGGCGTGGGGAAAATCCTCCCACGGGTCACTTTGGTCAACATAAATTTAGCACCCCCATAAATTTAAGCCAAATTGCGCCTATGCAGAAAACTACGGTAAAATAAATCAAATTCGATATTATACCATCGCTGTTTTTATTTTTTTGATGCTTTAAGGAAAAATTGTATATTCTAATCGAATATGAGTAAGTACGTAAGTTGAACTACACTTCTTAATATATTTATTCGATCTTGTATATTAAACTAATAAATTCATATTGTAGTATGTTTAATATGTGTCTCATGATTTACATTTTCAATTTCTAGAGGGGACCAAAAATACATGTGATGGTTTTGAATTAGAGGTTCTTGGACTATCGAGAGTCTACTGTATATGTTTTGTTTCTTTTATTTCATTATTTATTTCTTATAACGGTACAATACTAAGCTAATACTACTTAGTACTATAGCCAAAACTACCATACTATGCATAGGAGCATTTAGAAATGATTTTTTTGAAAATCGCATTTTTAAAAATCGAAACAATGCTGGGATCTGGGCCAAATATTTTATACAGTTTTTCACTTTTTGGTAAAAAATATTTTATTTTGTTTTATATTTTGATTTTAATGTTTTTTTTTGTCAGAGAGAACATATATCAGGTAATTGAAATGTAAAAGTTTTTGAACCCAATCATTTACACTGTATTACGCTACTAACGTAACCGTTTCAAATCGAATTTTCGTGTTAGATAAGATTTTCTATTATACACGCATTATTTATGTACAGATTCTACTTTATTAACATACTATAATGATCACTTGTAGGTTGGGGCGGATTTACGTGTATAGACTACAGAGATGCACGTGCCAGGTTCCTAAAGTTTTTTCAGATTGTATCCTTAACTGGAAAAAAGGGTTGGATACCATGATGCTCCGTAGACGAAACATAATTAGTCCGATGATATCTGATAAAAATATAAGAGATACTGATTTTTTTTGATTTGTAATTTTTAGATTCTGAACGGAGTGAAGAATGTATTGATTTTACAATGATGTGTGTTTTTTTTTTTTTTTTTTTTTGTGTCTGTCGACACGATTTGGGGCAGTAAAAATGCTTCGATTGCCTTATAAAGCAACTTTTCTGAAAGGAAAGTGAATCTATTTGGTACTTTGTTGGGTCAAAAGTAAAAAATTTCCAATATTTTTTAAATGCGACGGGAAAAACCATAAAAAAATTTGGGAAAAACGGGAGTTTTTACGCAAAACCAGTTTTCGACATAATCAAATTTTTTATTTTGTTATAACTCAAAAACTAATCGATGTAAATACTTGAAATTTTCACCAAATGTTAATATTAGCGTTCTCTATATACCATTAAATTTTCAAAATATTTTGACTTTTATTAAGCTATTTATAGACGATTGAAATTTTCAATTTTTTTAAGTATTTTTTTTTTAAATAACGATAAAATTTTTTTGGCTGACTTGAAAATTTAATACAAGATTTCTTATAAGTTGTTCCTTAACTGATAAAAAAAAATCTAAAATCGTAATTCACAATTTTTTTTTATAAGTGCTCAAAGTTACAATTTATACGAAATATGTAAAAATCACGATAATTTGCAAGTTTTTTTGTAGTTAAAAATTCATAAAATTTTTTCTGTTCATACTTAAGGTTCAAAATTTTAACACGAGGTTATGTATAAGCTACTCTTCAAAAATATTTAAAAAAATTTCTACCGAAATTAGAGGAAAAAATTTTATGACTGTTTGAAATTTAAATATTTACGAAATTGCATAAAATAGCGATTTATTCTCAAACGATTTTAAATATTTTTTATAATTCAAAAAGTATAAGTCGCAGATTTTTGAAATTTCTACCAGCTGTTAAGATTGGTATTTCCTTTATGTCATATTTTTTTCAAAATATTATATTGAATTTTAAGCCACTTATAGGCATTTAAAATATTCGATATTTTTTTAAATTTTATTTTTATAATCGGTGATAAAAAAAATTTGGCTTCTACAAAATACTTGAAAATTTAATCGAAGATTCCACAGAAGTAGTTCTTAATGTCATTCAAAAATTATTAAAATCCATAGGCACAATTTTTTTTTATAAGCGTTTGAACATCGAATATTGACATAAAATTACATGTAAAATATAATATAATGTAGAATGTTCTAGACTGACAAATGATATCGGTTTTTTTAAAATGCCCTAACTCAAAAACGAAAAACCGCAACAATTTGAAATTATCATTAAATATTTATATTGATGTTTTCTATACATGGTTAAAATTTCAAAGTATTTTGACATATTTTGACTTATTTATAGACAATTTAAATTTTCGGTTTTTCTAAATTTTTCGTTTAAAAATAAAATATACTTATATAATATTTATAAATAACATTGTATTATATTCTAGACTAACATATCATCTCCATTCAGAATCGTTTTTCGTATACAATGATACCTATCATTGAATTCAAATTTAAGAAATCCATTATAATGACCTATCCTATGAAGAGTCGCATTCCACCCCCAAGTGTACAGCAGAGCGAGGCCCATCCGGTTCTTTTATATATTTTAAACTTTAAGAGGACCTACACTAATTATTTTCAATTTATTTGTATACATTTTTTAGTTAATAAACAATCAGTAAATTATTATTTACACTAAGTATATGTGATAAAGATATATTTTATTTTGACGTGAAAAATTGACATATCAAACATAATAGGTAAATGATATTCTTAGTTTAGTTTAAAAAGAATCAAACATGTAAATTAACCATGAAGACATTAAAACGGTTTTTAGAGAGTAAACTTAATTCAAGGATACTTCACGACTAATAATTATTTTATTAAATGATTATAGTAGCACTAGCTCGGTTGATATGTTTGATAAAAAATAAATGTATATTTATATGTAGATACTTGGTTTGGAGCGGCATAGACAAAGTTAACAAATCATGTTGTACATGGTATATCAAAGGTATATTTGTATATATTACTCTATTGCTTATATAAAACTAGAAACAAGACATTTTTTAGTTACTTTATTATTCATTCTTTCAAAATTACAAAATTATTATATATTATATATTGTTGTTATTTTTTGTCAATTTTGAATAACAGAATTGGTTTTTTATTTTAGCTTGAAAATATTTTAACAGCTTGCTAAATTGTTCTAAGCTTTATAAGTGGATAATCAGAATTTAACTTAATACTATTTAATCGTATACATTTATTTATATATAAATGCTAAGCTCGTGATTACTTTAACACAGTAAATGGAAATTTTGGTTATATTGATTTGGCTGTTGATCCGATAAAAGATAAAACAATTGTAAATAGTAATTGTCATATATTAATATATGATTAAAAAGCAAAAAGGTTTTAAATTTAACAGCTAAACACAGAAAATAATAACAGATGGAGCTTAAGATTACAGGAATCTCGTGCATTTTAACACTAGGAATTGATAAAAAATAATTGAAAACTGCTTAACATCATATTTTTGTATCGCCACTACATTAACTTTGTCCGCTATTATACTTTTGACTGTTTTCGCTTTATTTAACCATTATTTTATCTGGCAAGTTTCCACGTAAAATACTACTTAGATAATATTACTTTTATGTGAACATAATACAAAACTAAACACTGATTATATTATGTCTTTATATTTTACATGTAATTAATTTGAAATATATTTATTATCAATAATAATAACTATAACATTATCTGTGTATGTTATTTTAAAACATGAGGCGATCTCTTCGGATAGGTGTATCGGAAGTTCTACTGAACTGATTTTCAAGATTACTTTTTTTAACGCTAGAATTCGGTATGCTGGATTAGACATTTAATGAGAAAAGTCCGAAAATGTATCAATCAAATAGTTTCCGGAAATATTTAGTTTTGCTCAGCGACGTGCCTTGTTTTCCGGATACACATACACACATACACACACACACACGCACTCACACATCTTCACAACTCCCACTAGTCCGAAGTATACTGCAGCACTGCTGCATCATCTTCAAAAATACTTAACAATGTGTTGACATAATACTTAAGTGTTCCATTTAATGCATTAATCAACTTTATCCAGATAATACATTACATGTGTGTAGATCTAATGATCTTACTGAGTTTATAGATAATAGTCGAGGTGATATAATGTGTAATTCATTTTATTCTGTCCTGTTAACGATAGACATTAAGTGTCTTAGTTTTTAGAGATAATATCACAATTCAAAATTTATTTATTTCACTAACAAAAATAAATGCAAACACTAAAGAAATTCATAACTTCAATTCTATTACTGGAAGACGTAAAAGAAAAACGTAATAAAAATTATTTAAACCAAAATCAGAGTGCATATTAATTCGTAAATTATACAGAAGAGTCAATGAATAAACTATAAAAAACAAAAAAAGGATATTTGAAACGGGGTATTTCATCAAATGACATTAAATGAGTAATTATTTTTAATTATGTTGTCATTTCCTTAATCCTATGCTAATGGTAGGATATGTGGTTGAAAGTTGCAGTTGACACCATATGCCTATTAATACTATTAATATTTAATTATATTTTATAAAAAAAATAATAAAACTTGAAACGAATTTTTCATTTTTTTCAGAACCGAAAAGAACCCGAATCTCAAATTTTTGTTATTTTAAAACTGAAACCCAATTTTTTTTTTTTTTTTTTTTAATCAAAAAGAAATAAAAATAAAAATGTTGGTTTTTTAAGAACTGGTACCGAAATTGAAAACGATTTTATTCTTAAAACCGAACTGGGATCAAAATCATAAGATTCATCAAGATTGATCTATGTTTGTTACATATAAACACCGTTTCGATAATATTATTCGAGGGAATTGCATAGGTCGTGATTTTGTCAAATATATTTTTCTTGCTCATTCATTTATACCTTAAAATTAGATTTTATTGATAATTCAATGCAAAAAAAAATATTATTAATATGTTGTCTAATGATTGTTTTGTAACGGTCTCAAAATTGAAATCGCGAATGACGCGAACACGGAAGTGTAATAAAGCATTACCGTGAGATTGTCAAATATACGGTTTGGATAATACTTCAGATATGAAAAATATTAATATCAAAAATATGAATGTCGTTCGGAACTATGATAGGTCGAAATGACAGCCTGGTTGAGTTGTTCCATGTATTTTGTTGATTAAAATAATCTAATAATTACCAATGTAATATAGAAATATAAATCGTTTTGTTGAGAAAATTTGTTTAACAGTTTTTATTTTTTATTTTTTGAAAATTGAGCATGATAAAAGCCAACTTTACGTAAAAAAGATTACAGCACGATATGGATACTCGTCGTTCTGCTTCTTGCATACAATAAGTATGATATTACGTTCTTTATAAGTTATTATTATTTTTTTTTTTTATTTGAAAACTAAATCATAAATAATTAACTATATCTACCAAGTACGATAAATAATTGCGTATAAGAACTACTGAGGTCGAACCTATGTCAATCATTTTTTAAATATTTTGTTTACATGCAATGTTAGAAACTTAAGAAAGTATTTTATGTTCAAAGTTGCAATAAAAGGTTTTCTCATTAAATAAAAATTAAAATATAGATTATATAATACCTAAGTAACACGGATTAAAATTGTAAATTTATTCCAAAACTATATAAGTTAAATAATATTAAAATAATATAAGACAACAAACAATAATCTTATGATATCAGTAAAGTACTTTATATTGTGTATCAAGTACAAAGTTCAAATTTCACTTGTATAAGATATAGTTATAAAAATGTATGGTTGGAAAGACTTCATGCGAAATGAAAGAAAGTGTTCATAGAAATATAAAAAAAAAATAAAAAAAATATATAAAAAAAAAGTAAAAAAAAATCTATTGTTAATGAGTATAATATTTTTTTGTTACCATTTAAAATAATCAGACTATTGTTAAAAATATTGTATGTTTTTTTTAGGAGAAAGTGTTTTTGTGAATAATAAATTAAAAACTCAGAAATATATTAAATCGGAAATAGGTAGGTAATATGAATATAAATGTTAATTCAAATGCACATGTTTATCAAACAATAATATTAATGTGTAGCTAAATTGTATATAACTATTTTATGTCGGATTATTTTTTTAATAGGATTAAATCAAATAATACGTATATTTATTTGGCATATTCTTGGATATTATATTTTTAAAAACTCTGATAAGAGTTAGGTTTTTTTTTTTTTAACGTTTAATCCTGACAATTGTAGTTTATTTTATGTTATGCAACGTTTAATCAGCTTTGAAAATACAATTTTACGTACACACTAAAAGTTTGGTAGCTTTATGTCAACAGTGTAGTTAACAAATATCTATTATAAGAGCCTTATGTTTTAAATTCGATGAAATCATGGCCTTCAAATTCAAAATAATAATATACTATATGTTGCACATTATACATAATTGGCTATTACTGATCTTTATTATTTATTTAATGATATGCATGTTTACCATAGAAACGTCATAATATACAGTAAATCTTGCATACCCTTAACTATGACTAAAATGCGATATTAGAAAATCATATTTTTTAAACATCAAGTTTTCCAATTTAAACCAAGCATTATCATAAAAAATGTAATACTTGTTAGTGTCTCAGGTTTCATTATTAGGCAACGGTTTCGAACAAACTATCTAGTGTTCGAGTTACATCAATTGTAAGAACATGTCAACATATTTCATAATGATAAAATATTAGACCAAATAGTTAATATTATTATTCTTGTGGTATATATAATATATCTTATTTTTTCGGTGACATTGACCGAGACTGAATTAACTCCACATTAATTAATCTATAATTACGTAATTTATTTGTTACAAGTTCATACCAGAATTTTAACGAAATGTGTTGTACACTTTATTTACACACGAGTAATACACCGGACAACTGTATTCAAGTTCAATCAATGGCGAAAATTCAAATATTTTTTACGCTAATAATTAGTGTTCTGATTATAATAGTATTATTATATTATAACTATAATTATATCGTTTAGATTGTGTTTTCTGCGTGATAATATTTTTTTTTATGTTATTGACGATTATATAAATGTTACAATTCAACTAACCACTTATATTATCAGTGAATCTATTTAAACAGTTATTTTTACACATTAAGAGATGATATTGAAGGTTTATAAAATAAAAATCAGTTACCAGAATTTCATATTAAAAGTACGTGTTATACAATGCGGACTATTCTTTTTTATAAGTATATAAACACATTTTACCCTGACGTAGTCGAGTGTAACATTATATTCTTAGCGTTATGAAAGTGATGATGGTTATAAAAAAAAAAAAAAACGAATTTCTTACATAATAATTGAACGTTGGTACGATTCCGACACTGATTAACATAGTGTATAGTGTGTTATTATAATGAATTTGATAATTATCGCGGTCTTATGATTATCCTGAGGGGAGTATTTGTAGCTATCTACTAAACAAACAAAAAACGTCAGATACCGAAGATAATTTATTTTTGCGTAATATATTATAATCTATTATTATTATTATTATTATTATTATTACTATTCGTAATAAAATATAACATAAATATGTAAAGAATGGCTTCTCTCGTTGACAACAGTTCGAAAGTAAATAAATCGTGCTATACCACTCGATACAATTCAACATAACTCAACGTAACTCTGTTTATCAAAAAATTAAAAGTTCACATTTTTTATATGAATACATCATGTAGTTGGACGGTCATGCTAAAATATTGTATCAAACGTCACGCAGGTTATCCCATTTATTGAGTGAAAAATAAAAACGAGTAAAATGCACTGTTTCCCTAACTATTTGGTTGTCATAGCAAATTTATAATAAAATAATAGTCAAAATCATTACATAATTTATTCACCATTATACTACATTGTTTATGCGGTACAAATTAATAAAAAAAAAGTCAAAACCATAGTAAATGTTGTGTAAAAACTTTAACAAAAACAGAATCGGTTGATATTTTATGATTTAGACTATGATTTGACAATGTATTTACCATACGACAACAAAATCAATGTTAGGGAAATGGTGTATTTTATTTATTTGTATTGTGTGTAAGACATATCCATATGACGACGTATACGTGTATAACGTGGTTATTCGACAATGACGAGCGTGACATTTTCCTTTATTACGATCTCCGATCCACCGCCGAGAACCCGCAGTTGCGTTTCCGCAAGCAGTTGATTTTGTATTTTAATCGGATCCCCAACCCCTGCCATCAATATTATTACTCAATCGTAGTCGTCGCTCGTCGCTATCGGTTCAACAATAATACTCTCTTTCTTGTTAAATTAATTTAATTGCACGTCCGGAGCTATCAGCTTAAGTCTCTCTTAATATTCCTCGCCATAGTTCCCGCTCTACCAGCGCATTGTACGTACGACAAACCAAACAAAACTATAGTTTTAACGCCCCCTTAATTATAATTTTATCAAATACCCACTCTTTGAACACTATTGATTTTTTCTATGTTTCTCCAAGCAAGCCAAAGGTGTTCAATTAAACAATATGTAACGTGACAATGTTTATACTATTTGCTCGATTTCATTTCAATCTAAATGGTTTTATTTGTATCGTTACCAAAGATCGATTTAATAAATTATCATCGTCCAGCATACTCACTGCACAACAGCGTTTTAGCCTTGACGTGTCCGCAGACAATCAGGTACAGCCCGTAGACGCCGATCATGTGCAAAACGGCGAACAAGATGACGTTGCGCCAGACGATTCGCCATTTGCGCCAGTACGGATACGTTTTGGATTTCGTCGTCTGGTGCACTATGGCCGCCGGCGCCGTCGCCGCCACGTGCTTGCCCTCGCCATCATAGTCGACTTGTACGCCAGAAAGTATTTGCGTGAACGACGAAGATGTGGCCATCGAGTCCTATTCGGGTCGTAACGTGCAGGGCTGGAAAAAAACAAATTAAAATAAATACATTTACTGCTACTGTCGTCGGATCTGTTATCGCAAAAGTCCGTCCCGAAACGATTAGCTTTTCTGCGCGACCAATATCTATTCTAAAACAATGTGTATACGTTCCGCAGGGAACTGATTGCTGTCGCTGCAGTAGTGTCCCGGTCGGGGTCGGACACGAGATCGAGATGCGATAAAGGTACTCATAGTGCAGTTTTCACGGGAGGTGTCTGCGATCATTATTTCGTCGTCGTAACTAGAAGTGTTCCGGATCTAAGCTTCGAGTGCGCGACGTGTGTGGATACAATGTGTCCCACAGACCGGGGTTGAACGGTTGGCGGTGCGTGCGATCGAGTACGATCTTATCGATAAACACGATAAACACTTGTTTTTTATCAGTTTTGAATTATCTCTTGGAATAAAAATGATGTTCTACAAATAGAATTTTAAACGACGTGTGATGGAGTACAGCGTGACGTACGTAAAAACATAGTCACAACTTGTGGTGCTTGTGTGTGTGAGGAGGTATTATGTGTGATGTATAAGGCCTACCGTACAATAATTGGTATACGCGTTTTATGTAACAGTTTCCTTACATATTGTAATAAGTAAACTATAAAAAAACAAAAGTGGAAGGATTCTCATTGTCAATGGGCATCTTCTTAAACAATGGTCTCCCATCAGAATAATTAATGGTGCAAATTTGAATGTAGGAAGGAAAGGGTGATGTATATGTAGACTAGAAGTTTGAAACTTTGAAATTAAGTTCCACTAATAAATCAAGACAACCAATAGGATCATCTATAAGTTTTTTCAGGAATATTGTGTTTAGTTTAATAATATAATATACACGAAATCACTTTGGCTGGCTTGGATCGCCCGCAACTTTACAAATTGTTATGGTTTTCGATTAGAATATATTATGGAATTGTTTACCTAACCAAGATTCATGAAGATTTCATGAAGTACGTGTGAATTATTGATTTTGTAGACATATGTCTAACACGTCGAAACATGACCTATTGTTTCGGTGAAGCAATTATTTTCTTTTCTTTTAATCTTTTATTCTTCATAATCAAATTGAAAACTCTGTATGAACTCACGATCTGCACTGTGATCAAGAGAGAAAAAAAAACAGAGGATCATCATAAAACAACAATTGTATTTGTATAAATTACGCGAATCGTCTTCTTCGACAACATATGCCATCGGTCGTGGACATACAATATCATTAGCAGTCAATCATCGTTTCACGTGTTCCGAGTAGCGTGTTGTGTTACGACATCTAGGTACTACCAGCACGTTACAACAATTACCACACGTACTACTCATATTATTATCTATAAATTACATTACACTTTTGGAAAAACGGTCATAACAATGCTGTGTGTTTACGTATAAATTGCATTTGACACTATTAGTGTAATTTATTATACTATACAGTATGTCCCAATCCTGTATGTAAATTCTGTGGCATTATTTTTTTTTCAAAATTGGAATATTTAAAAAAAATATTTGTGTTATTTAGTTTCTTTCATTTTTAAAGTGATCGTCCTTTTGATCATAGTTTTTAAAATAATTTAATTTAAAATTATATGAAAATCAATTAAGTTAAGCAAATTAAATTTTTAATTCATAAAAACAATACTATTGTCACTTTCAATTATAATTCAGTTTTTTTTTTTTTTTTATGATTTATTAGTATTTATTATTAGTGAAGATTTCGACTGAGATCAGAATAACTAAATTATTATTAGTTTATATTATTATGTCAGCAGTGTAATTAATTTCGAATAGTTTAAGCAAAATGAGATAGAGAGTAATAGTAATAAGCTTAAAACAACGCACGTACTGTGCGTGATACGGTATGACAGTTATAATGGAACTGGATATAATTAATATTGTTATTTTAATGTGCAATTCAATTTTGCTGTCCACTGTTAACAAATTTTGAATAGTAAAGAAAAAAGGAACAAAATCAATTCTGTCACGTACACACATTAAAGCTACTTAATCGTTTTTCGTAATAGGTTAAATATAAGCGTTTAAGCCCAGTAATTATGTAGGCGTGGCGTCTACAATAATATCATATGTCTGCGAATAAACGAAAGTATACCTACGGTAGTTATACATACATACACACACATATACACATATCTGTGCGTGTTTGACATGGATGATTGGACCGCATATGTTTGTCTGTGTTGTGAGCCAGGGTTATTGAAATTAGTTAAAGGCACGTATTGTGGGCTCTTCTATTCGCAAAAGAAAAAAATTTAAAGATTCGGTTCTTTTTAGGTGCTTGACTCATCAACCACAGTTTAAAATATGTTATATCATTATTATTATAGGTATAGCTTTTTTTTTTTTTACTCTTGCAGTCCAATCAGTAGGTACAACGAACACAATTAAATTGCAGTGACAATATCACATAAATTGGTTACGTTTGGTAATTTATAACTGAATATTTATTTGTATTTTAAAATCATAGCTCTCGAGTGCAGTTGTCCCTTGTAGTTTTGAATAAGTATCAGTGGTGAACGCAGGGGGGTGTTTTGGGTGTTTAAACGCTCCCCGAAATTATATAAAAATATTTTAGAAAACAAACAACATTTTCTACAGTTCATATTATGAATTACTTTTTCATAAACTTAAAATTTAATAAGATAATTAAATATACACTGTATATGCTTTAATTACCTGAAATAAAAATTAAAACAGTATGAATAGTATGATGTTTATGAACATTCTAGTTTTTCAAAAACCCCGCCCGAAATATTTCCCTGTGTTCGCCTCTGATTAGTATTTTTTATATATGACTTGTAATAAAGATTTGATAACTACTCATATTTTGTAGTAAATTAATTTTTTAATCAGAATACAGGATTTCACTATGTTGTATCTACAATTTGAGTGTTGAAATCCATAAATCCGAAATTCAGATTTCAAGTTCCGAAATCTGGATTTACGGTTTTTAAAATTTGTATTTTGGGTATAAAGTTATGTAATTCTGTATTCTAATTAAAAATCAGTTTAATACAAAATATGTGCAGTCATCAAAACTGGTCTAGACATGGTTACCACTATAATGTAATGTAAATGATATAAAGTCATATCATTCGATTGACAGGACGAGAATAACTGCTGAACGTAAACAACATTTAGTAATGCAAGGATAGAAGTATCAGTTTGGATAAAAGTCTACGGAATACAATATTATGTGAAACGTGTGCTATTATATGCGACCGTGAGATCATGTAACAAATTACTGATTAATATTTTTCACATTTGTATCATCTTAAACGTTTTTTGGTCGACCGGAAACAATCCGGGTTTGCGATCAACGGAATGCACGTGCCACAAATTCGTTTCAACCACAGCAAAAAGGAACAAAATCAAGAAATAAGGAACAAATCGTTTCACTCGATTCTGGGAAACAAACGACGAAATCCAATTATTATGAGTTTTAAACTATTTGATTGCTCTACTAATGCCATATAACTTAGGAGTCCAAACAGCATAAGGAGCACACTGACATTCTGAACCGATCGGAATGCCGAAGCAACCAAATTTCCGCACGATCATCAACCTGAGCCCGCGTCCGTTTCCTGCGGGATGTTTGCGGAACGTAATTTGTCCTACGGCACTTGATAACGACGTGCTATCGTATGTCACACCGACGAGAAACGGTGACACGACGTCGAATCGGTTTTGCGGTTTGAAGCCGTCGCCGGTGCCTACGCGGAATGTCAATGTGTCCATGTGATGTCAATTGCGCCGAGGGTTTGACGTGCCGGTTTATACACACATACCACAACGTTATTGGTTAATTTGTAATAATAGCAACGAAGACAACAGCCCGTATCGCCCTCGGGCGAAATGCGTGTAAGGGAACATCAACACTGCGGCTGATCGTTATTCGTAACGATTTGAACGATTTATATGCTATATAAAACCCAATAAAGAATTTAACAAAATATCACTTAAATGACTATTCAAGCTATACAAAGTATCGTGTAGTCAGTTATGAGGATATTTTTAGATGTTAACTTAACGGGTGTTCGCGATGAGATGAAATTTTTTTGTTTATTTTTTAAACGACATTAATCCATTTGCTTTATATGAATAATTCATTCATTTTGTTCCCATGTCGTAGATAATTATATAAATAAATTATATATAAATTATGTAAATCAGCTAATATCGAATGTTAATAATAGTAAAAATAAAACACTTTGAAAAATTAATTGTCTGTATGCCATTTGTGGTATGCGTACCACAGGTTGGGAACCGCTGATCTAATCTAATGACTTCTTATGGAATTCTATATGTATATAGTTACGTTAATAGTTAAATGTAAACTTAAACTTTTTTTTTTGTAGTTTATATTTGTAAATTTTAACTTTTGCTCCACTTAATAATAATGAAAATATTTAAATTAACACACTTGACGATAACGTTGAAAAAGCTTGCGTATATTATTTAATCAATTATTTGAAAATTGGAAAATATGAATATATTTATAATTTCCAATTTTCAATTTGATTAAATTATTAACAATCATATTTTTTTTTCAACGTTATCATTAAGTGCGTTCATTTACATATGTTAATAATGTGTCATAAATTGGTTGGAATTTTTTTTATCGTAAGTCTTCATGAAAAAAACTAATTAAATTCCTATTTTCAATTTTATAATTATTTGGTATTCCTTCATTGCGCAATTATTTATACTTACAGTTATACATATCGATTGGCGAAAATACTTATTAATTAATGAGCGTATCATCATGATCAAAAGAAAAAACAATTTTATTACCTATGTTTATAAATCGAGATGAAGTAGTTTTTCTCAGGTTTTCGCGTTTTCAGAGATCATCTCTATGAAGGTATTCGCCAAATAAAATCAATAAATGTGGTTTCCCACATTTTTAGTAATATATTCTTCCGTTTTAGGACTACCCAAAAATAATAATAATAATATACCATAAACCTAGTTTTTTTTTCAATTGATTTTTTATCTGCCCTAATGCCGCTGATTCAGGTATTTTACATAGTATTTTCTCGAGTCAATTTTCGACCGACCACAGCTGATCATACATTTTTTGAACAGTCCACTGTGATTTTTTTCGCACGTGGCATTTATTAATAATCCGGTCCGATTACACATGTATTTTAGTATAAATCGTACATCGTGCTATTTACGTTGGAAAAGTTCTAAATAAACCTGAACTTAGACTTGTTCAACAGTAACCATTCGTGAGAAGAATCTAAAAGGGTCAATGTCGAACATCATTAGATTGATACATCTGCAAGTAGGAGTAAAATATTATTAAGTACGAACCGTGATACGACGTTATTAAGTTTAAGTAATATTTTTACGTTAAGTTAGGGTTTTATTATTTTATTTCTTTTCTCTCTCTCTCTCTCTCTCTCTCCCTTTTTCTTACGTCGAATGAAAACCGACCGTGAATCTTTTGTCTTTTAGTATAGTAACGATTTTATATATTCGCCAAACCGACTTTCGTATATTCGTTTTTTTGTCTGTTTTTCGCTCGACTGCGAAATTATTATACTATAATTTTTGTTTTCCGTCAGATTTCGTTACTACACACGCGCAGAGACGTTCAGAAAAGACATGATAATTATTGATGACGGGCTGTGGTATTCAAATACATATAAAAATCCGTAATTCACGGAATCGTCACTGTAGGTTCATTATTCGGTTCTTTTATTTTTATTTTTATTTTTTTATTATTATTATTATTATTTTTATTATTATTGTAGGTTTATTATTTTTTTTTTTTTTACACAAAAAATCAATATCGATATAGATAAAAAAATAATTTCTAGTTATTGTTAGCAGAATGATTTTCAGTGCAAATACGAGTACATAGCACAGATAGTGATCACAGTGTGCATAGTTAACTTAAACATAGTTTTATATACTATTTTATATTTTATTGTAGTATTTTTACATGTTTTTTGATTAAATATTTTTAAGTATTTTGGTGTGAGGGTTTGAAAACTTTAAATTGCAACTGTACGTTTAAAGTATAAATGTACTAAGAATAATCGGTAAACAACCGTTTGTAGAAACCGTCACAAATATCTGAATGTATAACGATCCTATATCACTTAAAAATGTATTTAAATTATATGAGCCAAAGCGTTGTGTTTTAAATGAAAAAAAATCATAACGTTCTTGTAAAAATAAAAATTTAATTAAATAAAATTAAAAGGATTCACAGAAATCGCACGTAAACGTAAATCTGAAACAGAACTATACTGAATTTCAGTGTTATATTTTAATCAGTTTTTTTTAATTGAAATTTCTGCAAAAATTATTGTATTATTTTACGACTAACTTTATTATTACATCATTTTTTTTTTGATTAACTATTTTTGCATATAATTTATTTAATTCTTATGAGATTTTTGATTAAAAAACCTTACAATATTTTAGCTATTCTACTGAAAAACTATAAGACGCACACAAAATAATAAATAATCAACAATGAATAAAAATATAAAAATAGTTATCTTAAAATGATACATATAAAATACTGCATTAAATGTTGAAAGAACTATAACGATGCATTGATTTCTTATCTTGCACGTAAATTTCTAAGAAATCGGGAACGAAAATTATTGGTACTTTTTATTTACTTTTTCGTTATTTTTTTTTTTTTTTTTAATAACTGACTGAAAATATTGTGAAGACTAAGTCGAATTACTAATTGTTATTAGTTGATTGAAGTTCAAGATAAAAATAGATAAAATAAACGAACAAATGAAATTGAATGCCAGTTAAAACATAGTGTCTACTGTAAGAAAAAGAAGTTTACTATTTATAATAGTTTGGAAATTAAAGAACAAAGAATGATCTTCAAAATCATATCAAATAATATTTAAAAATGTTTTATATATTTAGAGTCAAGATTTTAGTTAAATTGAATATTAAGATGATAGATAGCTGTACAATAAAATTAAATAAAAATATGAACTTTATTGCTATAGGGTTATGTTTCTATCACGGCCATCCTTCATAATTATTTGAAACTGTTGATACTCAAGAACGCATCTGAATATCGCTACTACATATTCGTTCAAATAACACGGTATAATACGATACACATAATGACCACCACAATAACCATAAGTTTTTGTATGCAATTGAACGCATTGTGAGGAAATGAGAAAAGTTAAATAAAACCCTAAATAAGTAATTAGAAACTTAAAACACTTCAGCATTTTCAAAACATCGGTTTTGCGTATAAGTTCTGAGCGATTAGCGAGAAAATATAGATAGACAGAGAGAGAGAGAGAGAGAGAGAGAGAGAAAGAAAGAGAATAGTGAAATTTTGTCTTAAGGTTGTTATAATTACATAGTACGTTCTTCGCGTGGTTGAGGTAGACAATTTGGTTGAAAATTGATTTTATAATTTAGGTGTACAATGTTCACAAGACTATACTTTTGTTAATTTTTGCAATATTTCAGTTACGGGGAGGAAAACTTGAATATACACTGAATTGCGTTAAGAAAATGGGTTTTAAAATTTAATGGTTTATCATTTACTTTTTAAATGTATTATCCGATTTATTTAATAGTTTAATTTCAACGATAGAATTACTATAATATTCAATAATCAGTTATTACGACTTAACTGCTTTTTTTATTTTTTGAAATTTAATACTTAATGTTATTTATTGGCGAAAACGCGAGTTGAGTCCCGAGATATTTGATCCCTTAAAAAAAAACACGAATTGGGTCCACGGTATTATTTTAAAATACTCGAATTGGGTCCGCGGTATTATTTTAAAATACTCGAATTGGGTCCGCGATATTATATATATTATTATTATATTATTTTAATAAGAAAGTAAGACGTATAATATGACGTAATATAATATTGGACCGAATTTGCAGAAACCACAATTTGCACCACAAATAGTTGTGAAAGTTATCATGCAAAATTAAATGCTAGTATCAGTGCAGTTCACCCTAACATTTTTGTTTTAATAGAAATGTTACTTGGGATTCAGAGTGAAATCTATGTATTACTTCGGAGCTCAGCCACACAGCCAATCAAAAAAACCGTAGAAAAAGAAAATTTTTTAAGAGAAAAGATGCTTTCTTTTACTAGTGGAGAATTGACGCGGTTAAATTTTGTAAAAGATGTGTCATTTAAATTTATTTATTTAAATTACCTAGCTTATATTTATTTTAGTACAAATATTTATTACTAAATAATATACAAGTATAATTTTTCTGTTTCCTGGGTAACGCAAATAGGCTAGTCCCAACTCATATACTTTATAAAATATACTGGGACCCGACTCGTGGATTACATAAAAAATACCGGGAATCAACTCATACTGTTTTTGAAATCTGGGACCCAATTCGAGTTGTCCATTTATTGTGTCCACTTAAATCTTACAAATTTTAAGTGACGTAAGAATGCAAACAACATTGTACTGAATATTCCGATAGTACTCTTAATCTTTAGTCGTTTGTTTTTTAATGATTGCCAATGAAATGAAATGATGTGTAATTGTTATTCGGAGAAATTGTCAAAAAAAATCGAAACTCAAAATAACATAATTTACAGTTGTCATCAAAACGATTGTTCGAAATTGCATAGTTAAGCGCATAATTATTCGCAATATTTAGGTGAGAATAAAAGCGGTTGTTTGACGAGTACAAGTAATGTTATGTAAGACAATATAAGTACGAATTCTTCGAGGAGAATAGTGTAACATGCACCATTATATGTAATATAATTGTAATGTAATTCTAATAATAATATGTACCATTAGAATAAGCCACGCGCAGATCATAATCACTAAATCAATGATCATGAACAAATTGTGAAATGGCCAAATAATAACAACAGAGAAGAAGCCACGTGCGGATTACAAATAGCGAACAACGTCATCATCCAAATTTGACGATGAATGCCAAGGGCAACCAGGTGGCGGAAACAAAATCAAACAGAGTATATAAGGGCTCCGTTTCACCACCAACATCAGACGTATCCAGCCATCAAGTACAAACACTCCGCTTACGACAGTCATATTTACTTTGTTAATACTTTGCTGATTTTTCTAAGTGTAAAATAAAAAAAAAGAACCGGATGGGCCTTGCTCTGCTGTACAGTTAGGGGTGGAGTGCACCTCGCTTATAGGATAGGTCATTATTATAATGGATTTGTTAAATTTGAATGCAATGATAGATATCATTGTATACGAATAACGATTCTGAACGGAGTTCATATGTTTGTCTAGGATATAATACATTATATTATATTTTACATGTAATTTTATGTCAATATTCGCTGTTCAAACGCTTATAAAAAAAAAAATTGTGCCTATGGATTTTAATAATTTTTGAATGACATTAAGAACTACTTCTGTGGAATCTTCTATTAAATTTTCAAGTATTTTGTAGTAGCCAAATATTTTTTATCACCGATTATAAATATAAAATGTAAAAAAATCGAATATTTTAAATGCCTATAAGTGGCTTAAAAATCAATATAATATTTTGAAAAAAATATTGCATAAAAGAAATACCAATCTTAACAGCTGGTAGAAATTTCAAAAATCTGCGACTTATACTTTTTGAATTATAACAAATATTTAAAATCGTCTGAGAATAAATCGCTATTTTATGCAATTTCGTAAATATTTAAATTTCAAACAGTCATACAATTTTTTCCTCTAATTCCGGTTAATTTTTTTAAAGATTTTTGAAGAGTAGCTTATAGATAACCTAGTGTTAAAATTTTGAACCTTAAGTATGAACAGAAAAAATTTTATGAATTTTTATCTACAAAATAACTTGCAAATTATCGTGATTTTTACATATTTCGTATAAATTGGAACTTTGAGCACTTATAAAAAAAAATTGTGACTTACGATTTTAGATTTTTTTTTATCAGTTAAGGAACAACTTATAAGAAATCTTGTATTAAATTTTCAAGATTTTCTGGTCAGCCAAAAAAATTTTATCGTTATTTAAAAAAAAAATACTTAAAAAAATTGAAAATTTCAATCGTCTATAAATAGCTTAATAAAAGTCAAAATATTTTGAAAATTTAATGGTATATAGAGAACGCTAATCTAAACATTTGGTGAAAATTTCAAGTATTGACATCGATTAGTTTTTGAGTTATAGCAAAATAAAAAATTTGATTATGTCGAAAACTGGTTTTGCGTAAAAACTCCCGTTTTTCCCAAATTTTTTTATGGTTTTTCCCGTCGCATTTAAAAAATATTGGAAATTTTTTACTTTTGACCCCCCAAAGTACCAAATAGATTCACTTTCCTTTCAGAAAAGTTGCTACATAAGGCAATCGAAGCATTTTTACTGCCCCAAATCGTGTCGACAGACACAAAAAAAAAAAAAAACACACATCATTGTAAAATCAATACATTCTTCACTCCGTTCAGAATCTAATATCATACTCTATTCTTTCAAGTTTAAATTATTGAACTTATATTAAAACACTTAGAAGTACTATTCAATCATAACAATATCGTAGCGTCCTCAAACCACTCGAGGCACGTTACAATATAATTAATGAACATACGTTAACCGTAATTTTAATATCAGATAAAAATCCGAACTTCAGCAATATATTTACATGTATAATTATTAAACACAACCGCAATTTTTATTCTAACAATTTTTAGAGTTTCATACGAATGGATCCGAAATGTATTATGAACGCCTTTTCATTCGATTATTCCATAGATTTTTTTACGGCAGAGATGATGCAGCGTATCAATACATTTTGGGAAAACGTATAGTGTTTTCAGGGTGACTCGTTACACACGGCATCCTTAACAATACGTCTCGTTGTGACACGTAAAAAAAAACTTTTCACGTAAAATAGAATAAAACGTCATGGGTGTATGCTTGTTGCGTTTTCGATTTTAAGCGCACCGTTACGTAATGGGATAAGAAATAATGTTTCGCGGTTTCCGAACGAGAAAATATTATAATATTATGATAACGAGCATAATTCATTGAATTACATCATAATTCACACATAAAATTGTGTCCATCACAATAACTGACGGCTCTTCGAGGTGGCTCAACATATTAAGGTATTTATTGAGTTATGATAGTCACTCTTAAGACTGCTAACATTAGTTCGAGGAATTAATTTTGAATCGCTGACAAACCCTTATTTTGCAGACCATGGGTGGCAAATAATAAGGCGATCTCCTTTGCCAGTGGGTGCTATTAAGCCCGTGGTCTGTTCGTCATTTCGCCATATGCGTATTCTGCTATGATTTTGATTTATCCACGTCTCGTCCTAATAAATGATAGGATGGAAATTGTTTTGTTCCCGAAGTATATACACTTTTCTTAAAAATGCGCAATGTAGTGCAACAATATCATTCCTTTCCATCAGAAATTTCCTTCCAGCATTGCAGTTCTTGAAAAAAAAATTTCAAATTTTTTGAAAGCGTACGCATCGACCAAACAGAGGCTGATTGCACTTCTTCTTTACATTTTTTAAAACAGTAATAGCTGTTAGGTACTCACCTCTATTATAAAACTCGTGTACCCTTCTGCGAACTATATTCGCCTCAAAATTGTCTAATTCAGTTATACGTTTTAAGTGGAGACCTAAACGAAGCAACTTGTTGTTTTGGATTCAAACTAACCTTACCATCTTTGCAAACGTGCTTCACATTTCGTTCTGATAATCTACAAGCTTCAGCTGTTACCTTAAGGCATTGAGAAAACATAGATGGAACAAATTTATCTTGTTTTGATTGTCTCTTATAAATTTGTACACTAAAAAAATTATTGTTTTACTCTGACTACGAGTATCTCTACTACTATCGGCCATTATATTATTTTAAAAAAGAAACATTAACTAAAAAACCAGTAAATAATAATGTCATGGTTAAACTCACTTTCTGAAGTCAAATGTAACAAAATACAACACAATATAGGTTATAATCGTTGCCGAATGATGTATATCGGCGTAGGGAAATAGATTATGAGTACAATTGTACAATGTACATTCCTCATGTAGTTTTTGTATTTTTTCCCGCTAAGATAGGGTCTCACTATAAAATAATATCACACTCACCGAAGACCACAGTTGGTAATTAAACCAAGGACGAAAACAAAAAGAAAAAAAAAACGTATTCAAAATTTTAAATAATCCATTTTTGACCGTGCACCAGCTAGATGTTATTATCAACCCCGCTTTGCGTGTTACATGAACTCTGGTTTATCGAAAAAAAGGGATCCTGACATAATATCTGCGGCCACTTTTCATTCACTCAACTATAGTACTAGGTGCTCTATCTATATTTGTATGAGTTCTAATAATGAAGTAAAGTTACGTGACATGCCTATATTGACGCATTACTTTCCTTTACTGTCGAATTTGCATAACTATATAAAAAGGTGATGACAATTTTTTTCACCTTTAATCTGGATTTCCTGTGAATTGAGCTTTTAATTATGCGTAGAAATTTACTGCGAATACTTTATCATAAATTATATTATATGTATATTTTATTGTCTATTGATATTCATAATTATATTATGCTATGTATTGGAGTCGCTTAATTTTTACATTGGGTTTAATTAATTAGACACCGGATTTTGTATATAATGCATGTTTAAATTTTTATTTGCAATCGCACGCAGTAAATTGGTTTTCATCAAATAACTTAAATAATTAATATTAAACATTTTCATTTTGCATATTTTACATATAAACACATATTTTTGTATAATACGTATACATTAGGTATAATTTTATTGTTTTAATTTAATTTTGTAATTTTATGAAAAATTATTATTTACAAATTATTTTCACAATACAAAAATTGAAAATATTTTTAAAAATATAATATTACGTCCCGTATTAGTTGGTAAGTATGTAGGTAAGTATTCTTTGCATACTGGTTTTCCTATCGTATATTTTTATCTTGTAGACTTCGTCTAACATCAACTCATCGTTAACACTATAGAACACACGACTGATAGACTGACGACTGCAGTTTGAAGTGTACATTCAACAATATATTCGAGCAAGAGTCAACAACAAACGTATTATAAAATCGTGTACATAATAAATATAGGCTAAAAATAGACGTATAACAAATTAGGTGAGGATTTCAAAACCTTAAATAATAATTCAGTTTTTTGCCAGTATTACAATAAAGTAGTTGTAGTAGAAAAAAGGTTCAAATTGATCAACA
The DNA here is from genome assembly GCA_034509805.1 of Sipha maydis. NCBI lineage: Eukaryota > Metazoa > Arthropoda > Insecta > Hemiptera > Aphididae > Sipha > Sipha maydis. The sequence continues at coordinate 51,219 of JASXSY010001936.1, read as the reverse complement.
CGTTAAACTATTTTCACACGAAAAATATTCGAAAACTCCCACTTCTAAACAAACATTTGTTAATCAACAGTCAACATTAGGTGATAATCAATCAGTATTTTTCCAAGACCTTTGTTCAGCTTTGATTGCTTCTAACATACCACTGCGTAAATTATAAAATACCAATTTCAGATCTTTTTGGGAAAATTATACTCATCTAAATATACCTGATAAAAGTATCCCAAGGAAGAATTATGAAATTAAATGTTACATATACGTTTTAAAAAAAATACGATAAAATATAGGAAGTTCGTTCATATATTTTTGTATCGATGAAACTATTGACCAACGAAACAAATATGTTGCGAACCTAATTATTGGAAAATTAAATGTTGATTTACTATCAAAATCATATCTTTTAGCATATAAAGTTCTTGAAAAAACAAATAATAATACCATAAAAAAATTTGTAAATGATTGTCTTAGAGTATTATGGCCAGAGGGAGTTTTATTAATGTTATCCGATACAGCTCCATATATGTTTAAGGTTGCGAACAATTTAAAACCATTTTATTCCAATCTTATTCATGTGACTTGTGCTGCTCATGGGATTCATGGGATCGCAAAATATTATGGACATTTTTTCATGAAATAAGTGATTTAATTAACAACGGGAAAATATGTTTTTGAAAGCTCCTTAAAATTCAAGTATATCATGAAATGTTACATAATAAACCATTACCACCTTAACCTATAATAACGCGGTGGGGTGCATGGTTAAAATTGGCATTATTTTATGCAGATAATTTCGAAGATTTTAAAAATGTTATTCGAAACCTACAAGAAAATGGTGTCAAAAGAACTCAAAACTGTAAACAAATTCTAACTAAATCAAATATAATTTACAATTTAACTAATATTAAAACACATTTTTCGATTATAGTTGAAAGTATTAAAAATCTTTAGACTTCAAGTTTGCTATTCATAGATACTTTTGAAATGTTTTGATACTTAATAATTTATAACATAATTGATGTACTCTCGCGTTCGTCGATTGGTTTCCATTCCAAACGCAATTGAATTTAAAAACTAACAAATACATATTGTTAATTTTGTCTTAACTGATCAATTTCGTTGAGTAAAAACAAATGTAATGACTGTTTAAAACGTTTTAGTCGATCATTAAAATAAAACTAGCCAAGTAACACCACTGTATCTCTCTCTCTCCATTTTCTCGACGATTACAGGTATACTTCATCGTTAAAAATGAAATACGATAAAGGCGAAAACAATAACAACTCAAATGGTCAATCTAATTGTTTATAACTTGATTGTATTACTCATTAAATAATCCCACTTCAGATTCGAGTTACCGTGACCCGACTCTCACGATAAATGACTGCACTATTTTACGTTTAATCTTCATGTTTACGCAGACTCCGCGATCAGTTCTTCCAAATTATATTTTATTCTGTACGTCAACGTATTATATTATATGTGTTATCATATTGGTGTCGATACTCGATAAACATAATACAATGTGTAGGGTGTTTACGTTTATATTTTCGTATACATTTTAATCGTTTCTCCCGCGCTCGTTGCTCTTATTTATTCGTATTAATATCGTTTATTAAAAACAAAATAAAACTTTACGACGCAATAAAATAATTGTTTCTTTATGTATAGAATTTAATATAATATATACTTATAATACAGCACACGTTTTTGACGTTTTATGGGTACATTTTAGCCGCACTAAAAATGTAACACTTAGATTCGTTTTAGTATTTTCTGTCATCATAATCTATTTACATATTATGCGTACTCGTATTCGGTGAAATACAGTGTACAAGATAATAGGCATAAACGAGATCGAAGTGACTGGGAGAAAAATGTAAATTTGATAACAACTCGAATTGAAATCCAGCGGAGTCGTGAAACATTCAATCGTTCGGATAGAACGCAAATGTCTGTATGGGATCTTATTGTTTCCTCAGCGGTAATTTAAAACTCTTGTTTGTGAACATTAAAACAGTCACGGTCAGTGGTGGTCTGTGACTGATCACGGTCGTGCGAAATTGAAATTTTACCGATCGAACGCCGTTGCTCGCGGATGATTTTGACAATGAATGATTTTCCGTTCAAACCTTTGTTGCACGCAATATTTCGAGTACACTGTGCACAATACTACACACAAAACGTCTCGACACGGTTTGACGAGAACGCTCGATTAGGTCTTTTAACGGTAACAGTAAATGTTTTCTAATATGTGTACACGTTAATGATGATCATGATAAAACGTTTGTATAACGACTAGTATACGGTTCACATGTTATTATTATTATTTTGTTATTACAAAATGCATTGTGCCTCGCACGGAGCGTTTCGTCTATATATCGTAGAGCAAAATCATTTACGTACGATAAGTGTGTTATTGAAGAGTGCCTACTAGTAGTTATCAAATCGATCATATTTTACAACAGCACATCATAATAATAATTATGTCGTTAATGATTTTGTTCCTATTCGATTGTAGACGATCCGTTTGTTTAACATTTACAAAGAGTACGTAGATTAGTATTGTTAACTATTGTGAACAATTTCAGTATACTACCACTATAACACGTTGTTTATGAATTGTTCATTTTCGTTTATTATTTATTTTAATCGGAAAAGATTTAGATTAAACGAATAACGATAGAGAAAAAATAAGTATATATATATATATATATATATATATATATATATATATAAAATTGTGTAAATAATTCAAATAACTAGGTAAAGAAAATAACGAACATCAAATGGTTTCGCTATGTAAAAAGAAATTATATCGATACTAATTTGTTATACCGTAACACGTTTGTACAATGAACAGATAGGTATCGAAATACTACAGTAAAATGTTGGTTTTTTTTTTTATTGAATAATATAAGTGTTCTTAGCATAGTGTATACGTACCCATTCAAATGAATAGGTTATGGAATTAAATATTTTATTCAAAAGTGAAAAAAATGAAAATTTAATGCGAGTTTCTTTTTTTTTTAAAAGTTATCCATGAACTAGTAAATTAGAAAGTTAAAAGAAAAACTCACTTGAAATTCTTGTACAAATTAATTTGGCCAACAAAAATATTTTTAAGTATTTTGTTCGCGTAATAGCAATACTTACAGGATAGACTCTATCCGATAGAGTATATATATTCACATTGAATAGTGCACTTTATACACACGTTAGTGATGAAAATAATAAATAATTAAAAGAACGTATTTTATTTTTTTGCTACGGACAGAGACGTTTTTTGATTTTAAAAATTATTAACATATTTGATTTTAACGCATAGTTTTTATCGAAAATATCACAAGAAGAAAATTGGTAATTTGAAATAACCAATAAACGTTTATTGTTATCTCATAGTTTTGTGAATTATATTGAACGTTGCTATTGCGGCGGCAATCGCTTATACTATCGTTTTGATTCGATCGAACATACGGTTTGATTCGTTTCGCGTTTGCGTTCAAAGATATTAAATCTATTATAGTTATCAATCACTATTCTAAGTATGTAAGTCAATAAAAAAAGGAAAAAAATTAAATTAGAAAAAAATTAAATTAACAAATGTTTACCTGGGTATCGTACTTGGAAAGAGCGAAGTCGAAGACGAACAGTTTTAGGATGTTGAGACGAAAAAAAAAAAATACCACTATACACGTATTGGACGAAGTACTTTATACACCTATCAAGCGTATACGCGTTTGCCACTAGTACGAGCAGAAACCTTTCTTCTTGTGATTCAATGGCCGTGCGTCGACGGTACAAGCATATACGTGAGAGCGCGTAAGTACATTTATGACTATATGAAAAATGTCGAAATGGAGGGAGATTTCAGGGTCGAATTTTCGTTACTGCGTAAAAGAAAGGGAAATGCACAATTACCTATTTCTACACGATGTCTTCGCTCGTTTCGTACACTTTTATTGCGGCAGTCGTTGCGACGACGGCGGTACGCATTGTAATAATAATATTATTTATAATAATGGTAATAATAATAAATAAGAATAATTACAATAATTATAATAATAGTAATAATTGTAATTACAGTAACAATAATTATTTTATTATTTTGAAACGATTAGTTGGCGCGCGCAGTTATAATGACATTCGAAGCCTGCAGTATGTGCAGCATTCGCAGAGATTCATATACGCGATCCGAAAAGATTTAGTTGTTGATCTAACCCAGCGGTAAGGTGAGCAATCTTTAAAATAAATCAAAGATTTTAGTCAATCTGCACATCTCGCAAAAGGTTTTTGATGAAACACACGAAGAGAAGTTGTTGGTTGAAATACATGACACTGCATTGATAACTTACATAGGTATCTTAATAAATATATAACATAGTTAAAAAAAAAAATGTAAAATTACATTAAATCAAAAAAGCGACCACTATTTCAAACCGCTTTTGTTTCGTCACTGGCGCTAAGGCGACCAAATCAAAAACCTATTTTTCCGTGGAAGAATTGGGTGATATGCAACATTTAAAAATCCGCTTAAAAAATTTCAGCGATTTTATTGTTGCAGAACGTCGGTGCAGGTTTCATAAGTTTCAGCATACGAAAGTGATAGTGCCGCTAATTATTCACGCACGTTCCAAGAAGGGCACGCACATCACTAATGGCAGAGCGTGCGGGGGGAAAAAAAGAAGACAAAATCCAGAACGTGCAAAACCGGCCGAAATAGCGTCGTAACTTGCTGCCGCCGCTAAAGTCGATATCTGTCTATTATTGTTCATAAGCTTGTTACAATAAATCAATATAGGCATCCGATGACGATAAGATATTTAACGAAACGCTCGCACGTGCTCGTCCAATTGGAGTGGCGGAACCATGTTCGTTCGGTTAAGATTTTAGATCTAAAGTGATGCCTACAAGTATGGGCAATATGAAGGCGTATATTTTTATCGGGTCGTAAATCTGCACAGAAATTGTACGCGACAACTTTTTAAACGGACCGCAGTTTTAGTACCGTCAGCACGGACGCGTATAGAATATTATTCCGAAATGAAGCGCTAGGCTGATAAGGAACTTTGAAATAGTAACGCAAGAGTCCCGTCCAGCACCGAGCAATTACTATTCTGATCGTCTACGAACGAATTATTTCGTAATGTATGTTCAGCCACGACATGTGCCGTCGGTTATTTTATCTTGGTATTCGAAATATTCGACCCGGTCGACTTTTCAATGGATTGCCGTTCCGTGTTCGAACACAAAACTGATAATTTTCAAGGGTGGACGTATTTTCGTGCGGTCGAGACGTGTGGTTCGTTGATGCATGGATAAGAGTGCGTTAGATTAGAGACATTCGATGTACCTTTTTACGACGTCCACTCTCCGAATCGTGTTCTTCGAATGCGATGGTACAACACCGGTTTCGATCGTTGTGCGCAGGACTTTCATCCAATATCTTGCCGGTTATTTCCCTTCAGCTGCAACGCATACCGTCCGAGAACGGTAATGTTCGTTTCCGCGTATGGTACTCGCGTATGTCCTCAAAGCGAATCAAACCGAAAGCAACCGGTCGGAGTGCCGATCGCGAAACGCGTTCGAGTACGTGCGCGCCGCGGCTGCGACTGCAAAACCGCGCCGCCGTCCCGTGACGGTTTTCCGTGCACACGGTCACCCGTTATCGGCGCGACAGTTGCTGTTATCGTGAAGCCTGAACCGAAAATACCAATGGCAACTCGTGCGCCACCAAGGCGCGCGGACGGTGCGAATCGAAATCGCGTGTGTTCACGAGATATGATTTTTAACAATGTTCAAATACTTACGTGTACGTGCAACAGATGTACAGCGTGATTCAGATACACCGAGCAGTCCCGCGCGCGCTCGCCGACAGCCAAACGGTACGAGCCAAAATGCACCGACGGAATGATAGCGCGGAGTAAGAGTATTCGATGCTAGTCGAAAAAAACATAATAGTCGTCCGTATACTTCTCTTGCTGTCGCGCCCTCCCTAAACGCACGTGTTGTGCACACGTGATCCAACGATAGGTTATACGTATACGCACACACACACACACACGTTGTACATTTACGTGAATACATAATAATAGGTGCATAAAAATGGTATTTGTACATCGTTGTGTTTGCACGAATTTCAGTAGAAATACAAATATATTATTAACGGGACACTAACCTAGGCTAACACTAACGTAGTTGTACGAATTCTCAATGGGAAAAAAAAAAAAAAAAAATGGAATAATCGACCCATTCGAATACATATTATAGTGATATATTATACGCGTATTACAGTGCGTTCCATTGGCGATCGTACAGGATTTCCTCTACAACCCTATATCCGACGTGGATCATTTTTGACCAGGTGTTAAATTAATAGGTACATGTGTACACGCAAGTTGGATTTAATGTCGTGATATATTTTTAAGTCGAATAAACGGATGATATATTTTATAACGACCGTTGCGGTTCTGTTATTTATTGCTGAGAAGAAAAAGTAAAAACGATTACGTCAAATATGAGATATGTTAAAATATTACCTATCTATAAATTATACTTCGCTGCTGAAATGAAAACTCATTTCAATTTTTTCAAAGCAATTTATTTTGATGTTTAGTTTTAATTCTTTATGAATGATAAATATTTTTTCAATAGTATCTATTAGTGTATGTAATGTCGGTTTTAGGCCGAAATGTTTAATTGTCTACTGATAGTTCATCATACATAAATCCTTTAACCCTTTAACGCGCAATCATCAATTTTAAATTCAAATATTAAAGGAACTGTATCATTGATAGAAGCCACCAGTAATACAGCTTATACGGGTAAGATTGTTTATGATATTACGGTTTTACGTAGCTGTGGCTTCAGATATATATATAAAACTAAGTTACTATAACTACTTTAGCCTATTAATGTATTTAGTTGAAGCAGAGGGCAGCATTTTAATTCGAGAACTGTGAGCTTTATCACGCCCTAAGTTCAGTGGTATCATTTCAGTTTTGAATTGAGTGGGGTAAAGATTTTGACCGGCCCTAACGAGTAAAAAAAAAAAAAAAACCACTCACTTCGCACGCAACAAAATATCTACTTACATTTTATTAGGTAAATTACCGTTCCCACTTCACTTATTTTATGATTTAAATATTTTTTTCTTTTATTTTAGATTCTGAACGGAGTGAATCTATTGGTTTTACAATGATGTGTATTTTTTTATTTTTTTTATTTTTTAATTTTTTTTTTTGTGTCTGACGACACCTTTTTTTGGCAGTAAAAATGCTTCGATTTGCTTATATAGCAACTTTTCTGAAAGAAAAGTGAATCTAGTTGGTACTTTGGGGGGGTCAAAAGTAAAAAGAAACGGATGGGCCTCGTTCTGCTGTACAAAATTTTTTACTTAGAAAGAAATCATTCATTGAAAGTAGTAGTAACAAACAAAATCAAAAGAATATTTATAATTTTAACAGTTTTTTAACACGTTGACTGCATATGTCTGTTTGCAGTTCCCGCCCAGTATGCTACTTTTTTCGTCAAACTTAATATTGATACTTAGAAAAAAGGTTTTATATGTATTCAATAATTCATGTCAACCATTTTTTCCAACTTTGAGATTATGAAATTTCATGACGCCAATTGGCGTCTTGATTATTTTCTTTAAATTTTTTTTAGAAATGCAACGGAAGTATATAAAATTAAAAAAAATATATACAAGTATTACAAAAATCAGAAATAAAATTGATTTTTATTTACTTTTACTTATATAAAATATAAAATAAAAATAATACAATTTATTATTTATGATATTCTTTAAAGTATGTTGCAAGGCACAAACTTGGTTTTTTTGGGCAAGTATCACAGTAGTATTTAATATCTTTTCTAATAACGTTTTTATAACATAGCTGACATCTTTTACGTAAATTTCTTCTATTTTCACCCATTCCATGCGTAGATGGTATATGTTCGTTGGTACTCAACGATTTAGTAGGTGCCTGTGGCTTAGGTAATATTTTACTTAGAATAATTATGCGAAAATCATATAAACTTAATGTTGTACCAATATTATATTGATTATATACATTGTACGAGATCAAAAGTAACATTTGTATAATATGAATATCTAGTTTTTTGTACCACCTGATTGTCTTTCTTGTGAAAGGGTAATAGCTCAACATCTGGTCTTGTCTGTCGATTCCACTCATAAACCTGTTGTAATGTTTAATTAGTAGTGGTTTAAAAGGCATTTGGAAGTTGATTTAAAATGTTTGAAGTAGAATAAAGGTTATGAATTTATCATATCTCGATCTGATATTTCCATCATCTTGATTTTTGTTTGCATGACTTATTTAATTTTTTGCAAATGGAAATTCACTTTGAAGATTATCATAATTATTAATTTTAAATGTCTATAGTGGTCAATAAATGTAACTAAATGGGAATTTTTTAAATTAAAAAAAATAAAAATATATCATTGTGACAATAGTCTCTTAGTAGGTACACGGTATAATATTTTATGAAAATATAAAAATAGTCATGTTTTTGCGGTAATAAAATATAATAATAATTAAATGGCAGCAACCCGGTATCAGCCTATCGGACTGCTTTTAATATCAATAACGATTATTCAAATAGTTTATTCAGATAGGTTGACAATTTTTACATGTTATAAAATAAAACGGTTTTACTGATTTTCTGTTGTTTACTAGCAGTTTTCATAATCGAGAATGCTATTATTTTACAATAAGAATATTATCTCATATTAAGGTAGATTTTGGTTACTTTGTTTATAGTATCGATTTTGCGAGGTCTTACCAATAAATCCATTGAATTCCAGCAAGAATCTTCTTCTTCTTCTTCATTGGCATAACAACTCTTCATGAGTTTTTAATGCCACCGATAACGCCTTTCACTCCTCTCTATTTTGTATTTTTTCTTACCAAATTAGTAATTTGTAGTAAAAAAAAATCCCTAGTTTCTCGAAATGCTGCTTTACTCCATATATCCATCGCTTTCTTGGACGTCTTCTTGGACTTTTCATGTGGGTTTCCATTCAGCCGCCGATTTAAGGTACTCTAAGTTAGACCTAAGATAGACCTAAGATAGTTAAACCTAAGACCTGATAACAAGTATCACATTCTGGAAATAGCGTGGCATTTGTCACCAATGAGTTTTGGACACTTATCATAATTTTTTAATCCATTTTTTAATACAAATTTGTTTTTATCCACTATAATGGTTTTAAATATTATTCATCCTCCTGCCTCAAAACTATATAGCTATTGTACAAAGATAAGAGACAGTCACATCAGTTACTGTCGACTACTCAGTACACAGTACGCAAGTCGACAACTGACAATTAATGATCAACATTGATAATGCAAAATCTACATCGACTTCGATTAAAATGGCGGATAATGACTTTGCATCTTATCAACAGTTACCAATCTTGTTTATTATAAATATCTGTGTTTTAACCCGTCTTTTTAACTGATAACTAAGTGACTAGTATATATGCTACAGCCAAAGATATGTATAATAAGCTGGATTGCTATACATATATATACCAATTTATTTGTTTTACTAAGAAAAACATTTTCCAATAAATAAGTTTAAATTGAAATTCTTTTGTTATTAAAAAAAAAATTAAATTTATAATAACATAAAAGATGATATTATTTTATTCTAAGTCGAAGAAAAATTATGATCCTTTATAGTTTGGTGGTATACATTAAATCCACCATCTAAAGTGTTGATATTATATCGATGGATATATAAACAAAAATGTTATAAATAAGTAGAGGAATAGTAAATCGACTACTAAATTTGACATATTCAGATAAAAATAGCTCTGCCCATCTACCGTAATTTCATAAAGGGCTTCTATAGAATAGAATTTATATCAACCACTTACACTTAAAGGGTTAAACATGTATTTAAATATTAAATGTCTGTGAAAAATAAATATCTACTCATTATATTTTTGCTTAAGCTAAATCAATGCAATATTAAAACTCAAGTTTTATTCAATAGCTATACAATTTTTAATACCATACTTTATTCAATATATTATAGTACAGTATAGAAATATTCTAGCACTTTGTTTTTATTACAAAGAAAACTCAGAAGAAGAATTCATCGATTGAATCAGAATTTTTTTTCTGTCCTTAAAAAATTACCACTTTTCAAAGCACTATAAGGTCAGAAATTTGCTGTAAAAAGTCCATTTAAACCTTTTATTATTTTTTTTTTTTTTATTTATTATAGTATGAAGCAACACTTTTCATATTGAAAATTATCTTTTTATATACGAGAGAAATTTATATAACATAAGATTTAAGTTGATGGCTTATAATTAGATTTTCTAACCGTGAACATATATAACTATAATATAATATATAAAACTATAATATTATGTACATTTTGTTAAACGAACTTTTTCAGTCTCATATATTTTATGCTTAAATTATACATTTTTAAGACTGTTGGAATGTGTTTGTGTATTATAAAACTGTATATTTCAATACGTAAATTTTTTTTTTTTTCTTAAGAAATATCCTGTAGCAATATAAACTTTTTTTTTCAAACGAGAACATATTTTTTTATGTTAATAATAATTCAGTTAATTTTTATGAAATTACTTATGTAACATAGTCAACATTTGAACCAATACTTTTAGAATCATTTAAATTGAAAGTTGCGTACGAAAAATATAATATAATTAGAATAATAGAACAATATTTGTCTTCGATTATTAAGTAAATCATGATAAACATTTAAATTAAATCTATGTTATCTTAAAGCAGTATAGCAAATAGTAATTAAATAAAAAACAAATTACATCATATTATAATAAATTAATAATAATTTAGTTGGTCGGATCAAAGAAATTATTCCAAGTTCTTCATTAATAAATGTGAACTCCATAAGTACTTATATATCACTCTGAATATTAGACGTAATTTAGAGAATAATTTTCATTATAGATCACTTATAGACCTATAGATTAATATATTCTATAATATTTTACTTGACATTTACTGTAAAATTGTAATATACGTTTGTATAAGAAATAATGTTTGTTAAAAATTGAATTGTTTTTCATAATATTTTTTTTTATAATACAAAAACATGATTATATCTATGAGAAAACTATTGAAAAACACCTGTTAAAAATGTTATTATAAATTAATTTGTCAAAAATGACTGTTATTTGGAGAACATCAGTACATTATATTACATTAAAATAACGTAATAAGTTTTTATTTCTTTTTTTTTTAGGTACGAATAATTGAGAAAGTAAAAACAAAATTATTATTTAAATGAAAATAATTAATCATTGATGATGTACTTAATAATCATTATTTTATAAAACCCAATGAACTTAAGGAAGGATTGTAAAATAGATAAATATATTAACGGACCGTATGGAACCCGCCAACAATCAAAGTCATTGCATATTTTGTAACTTAATCCTTGAATATAACATACAGGTTAGTTCGAAATTCATATTTTAATGTTTAATTTTTAATTGTATTCTTAAATTAAAGCAATATTTAATGTTATATTAATAATAAGTATTCACTAATTATTGTCATTATTGATGTTCAAACGAATAATAATTATCACCGTCATTCTATAGTACGATATACACATAAAACAAATCAAAAACTATATTGTTTGTAATTTTTATATTTACGATGTTTTCGTATACGTAATTTTAATATAAAATGTTTGATTGACAGCACCGTATCAAAATTATTTGTCATACACTTGTACCGCACCGGACACGCGATTGTGAAATTGTCCACGAAATAATGTAATTTGAAAACGCTTTGGACAGGCACATTATGTGATATTGTTTTAACAAAAGACTATAATCGTTAATGATTAGGGTATATTAGGTTTATGTATAAACGTTTCAAGATTGTTCCACTAATAATAAATTAGATTTTTCAGACCTACATATGTATTATGACCTCGTTCGTACAGTATTCCAATTGAAATATTCAAATTCTCAAAATTCGTTGCCCAAATATTTTGTCCGCACGTCTTGGGTATCGTTTGCAGTACTCGTCCAAACATTGTTAAATAACAAATAAAATTACTTCAAGGTAAGACCGTTTTTGATGACCATTCCGCAACCGTACATAAAAATGGTTCAAATCTCTTAATGTTAAAATGTTCCGACCACAGTCGGCCCAAAGTTGCTGGAAGTAAACGTATTGTCTGTTACAGATCTCAACTCCTAACCGTATACCTTTGATTTTATTTATTTTTATTTTTCCCTTTTTCATGTACAAATAAGTTTTTAAGAGAAGGTACTGATGTAAGACATAAAGGTATAGTAATATTATGACACCAATAGTACTTATTATTTTTGTAACTTTATGTATCAGTTTCATAACTGATAACTCGCTTAAGACGCTCCCGCTTAAGACGCTTTCCCGCATAAGACGCTGTTTTCTGTCGGTCCCTAATCGTTTCCTATGCTAGTCAATGTAAAAACCACCTTTAGATCATTTTTTTAATAAACAATAATAAAAAATAAAATATGTAAGTAATATGTAATAATATTTTTTTTAAATTAAATTCATGTACAATTATGTAATTATAATTAATTTATAAGTGTCTTTCCCATTATATTATGTTTAATAATAAAATAATAAACTCGATATTTCAATCACTTCATTTATTTTTCATTCCCGCTTAAGATGTTCTAGAGAGCTGGTCCCTTAAAGAGCGTTTTAAGCGAGTTTTACTGTATTACTGTTTCACCGATAATATTACGGACTTTTTTGTCTGAACGTTATTCGATGTAAATTTTCCACTGTAATATACAGTTCTATATAAATACCTATAATTTCATTATAATTTTATACTATATTATTACTATTATTTTTGTTTTCGATATCAATTCCGTTTGAAAACAAATACCTACACATTGTAATCACTCAATCGAGTTGATTATATTACATTCTTTATATTTCTAACGTGATCAGTGTTGTTCCATTATCCCGATTACACCGGTTATCAGTACGTGTTTAGCTTTTTATAACGATAACATTTCGAAAAAACCGTTTAACGGATACAAAATTTCATTTGTGCTTAATAAATTAGATCGAGGCAAATTCAAATGCGGTACTAGAAGTTATTGTTGAACTTTCAACATAAACGCCAGTTATTAAATCAGAATTTCTCGAAGTTTTATTCTGCTAATAGAAAAGTGCATAATGCACGTAACATAGTTTTTTTTATCATTTAAAAATATTAATTTACCACACTTGTGATAATAGTAAAATAATAAATTTAAACATTACAAATTCCTTTACCACCTGAAATACTCTGATTACAAATTTTTTTCCAAGATAAAATAACACCACATTACATAATCTAGACTACACCAATTTTCTTTTCAAATAGTTCTTCGAATGCAATTATTGATCGTATTTTTAAAATGTATACAAGTAACACAGCTCTGTTCCATTCATCCATAGTCACATAATCAATAATATCTCGCTCCCTTATTATACACCCAACAACTGAATTTTGCTCGAAGACCGAAGTGTCAAACATAGCAGTGTCTTACCAGTTTTTATTAATTTAGACCAAAATATAAATTCTTTAAAATTTAATCATTGTACGTACAATATTACATACATTTGTAGACGTTCTATTGTCAACGTTTAAATTTATTTTTAACAAACAAATGTGATTCGAAGAATATGATGATTTAGTTGGGTTTGGCAAATTAAATCCCATTTTATTAATTTTAGGTAAACTCAGTCCCGTCTAAAAAAAAAAAAAAAAAAAAAATCAATAAATTGAGTCCCTGATATAAAAAGGTAATCGGTAAATGGTAATTTGAATTATGGTGTTTTTTTATTTTTATTTTACACACTTTTAATTATATTAACTCAATTGTATACTACGTACATTAAACTTACATTTATCAACTATCACATATCACATCCAACGTTGTTGTAGATTGTTAGGTACTTATATAAAAATCGCGTAATAATACGGAGTGAAATATAATAATATTTAACGATGTAACAATAAAATACTTACCTATCGTATTCGGAGAATTTTTAACTATATCAACGAATATATTAAACGATACGAAATCGCTAAAGACTAGTTTTCAAAATTACCCATACTGTATGATTTGATTAAGCTACCATTAAAGTATTTACCTTTTTAATATTTTTCTATTATTGCTATTCTATTATTGACTATAGAATAGATATTATTAGCTATTTATATTATTATTTATTATTAATTTACAGCATTAAATATTATTTTAGACGGGATTCAATTTGCCAATTTTAATATTATTATTGGGATTCAGTTTGCCTATTTCGAAAAAAGATCAATTCGTTTGGGGCTCAATTTACCTACGACCGATTTAGTTTAGTGAACTATTTCTAAATTACGCTTTAGTTTCAAAGGAATAATATAAATTAATTCAAAAGGACACAATTATAACTTTTAATTTCATAAAACATTTCACATATAAGATACTTGGGGGAATAATATAGTTCACTAAATGATAATTAAGTATAGCATTAGATAATATAGAGTTTAGAAAAATAAAAACCCATAATATAGATAAGTTAAATTTTTTATGATATAAAGATACTTTTTAATTTACCATATTTCATTATGTAGTATTCAACGATGTTAAATATATTTGAAAAAATAATTCAAATTTATATTACTTAAAGACGCATATCATTAAATTATATTACAATCAATTATTAAAAAAAAATAAAACGTTATAAAGTTAGATAATTAATTATTTTACGCTAGATGGTGTCGTTTCATTTAAATAAAAGATAAAAACCAATTTTTCATCAAATCATTTAAATTGTCTTTTTTTTGGCTAAATTCGTATTACGTATCAGGAAAAATATATATTTTCAAAAAAATTATTACTCTCTCTCTCACTCAATCATTCCCTCTCTCTTTTTCTCTTTGTTTCTATTCCATTATTTTCATTTGAACATTTGCTAGTAAGAACAGCAGATAAATGCTGTTATTTCTGTTACGATTGCTGTATATATTAATTAAATGTTAATAGAACAATAAAGCATTATAATAACACTCGGAAAATTTAATTATAATTGATATATTTTATCAATAAAAAAAAAATAATACAAATAATAAAAACAATGATAGGGACTTATTATATATTATAGTTTGTTATGCTATATTTTATAAACTGTACTATAAGTAATATTTACCTCGATTTTTTTATCTGATCACGTTTGATCATTATACATTTTTTCTTTTATCCATCCATTGTAAATAAGTCATCGCATGGTCTTTTTTTTATTTTTATTTAAGAACTTCTGTTAAAAAAAATTTAGCATCGCATGGTTAATATGTGTAATTTTCAAGCTACGATAATAAATAACGTTTAAAAATCGGTTAAGTGCTTCCAACGGACGTTGATGCACCATTGTGCATTCGTCCTAAATGATGATTTTCGATGCTGATAAAACTTTTGCTACTGCAGAGTATTTTACAATATTACATGTTGGTTCTTCAATAGTTTCGAAAATTCAACGGTAATTTTAATGCTAAATGAGCCATGCGGCATTCTTCTAACAATGTGGTTGCTTTTTTCAAAGAAGCAACTGTAACCGCAATATTGAATCTTGCACGAACAATGGCTAAAACTACTGACATGAGGAATGTCTTACCAGTTCCACTAGGGGCATCCAGGAAATATAAACCACCGTTTACATTATCAATTGTCTTCATTAATGTGTCATTAATTTTCTTTTGTTGGGAATTAAACGGGGGTACATTCGTTTGAACTACTTAACCTAATTCCTGATGATCATATTCACATTCCCGTTTCAATTTTCGATTAAATGCGTTATTCATTTCACGAATAAAATAAATTCATAATTTAATTGGTAGAGAGGTTGCTTAGAACCAGGAAACGGACATAGGATACTTTTTATCCCGTTCCCGTGAAACGTGACATAAAACGCGGTATAATAAAACACAACTGACTGCAAAACAAAAAATGTACCAGTCAAAACACCATTAGTTCATTATAGATAAGTTCCGCTATATATAATATAAAGTCATACAACTATCATCTGAATAAGTTATATTTATATTTATAATATTTGTTATTCCCTGTCAGTTGTGTTTTGTTATACCACGTTTTATGTCACGTTCCAACGGAATCCTATACAATAGTGTTTTTAAAATGTTCATTAAAAAACAAGATTATGGCCTTTTTTATTGGTATATTAAATGTACCTATGCTATACATTTCTTTTAAGTTTTAGCTTTAAAAAATCTTTGTATATTTATAACTAAAAATTGTTAATATGTTGTATTATTATGAATGATTTCGATGGTTCTTATATGTCCGAGATCCAATAATATTTTATAATTATTTTTTCAATATTATAATAAAAATTGTAATCATTTTGTGTTTTCTTCACACAAAATTTATCAGTGAGTCCCAGTAATCTTTATGAAATAAAATGTAAATCAATAAATAATTAAAAATAATATTTTTATATTTAACTTAATGTGTTAATTGATCTAATATTTAAGGGGGAAGATGGAGATGATTGGTTGTGGCAGTTCGGGTTCTACATGGGCCGTTAAGCTAAGATAAGAAAAGGAAGGAGATATTAAATACAGTTATAAACTACTTTTAGATTTTAAACGGTCGTCGACTAGTTTAGTAGTTATATTCTTTTGTTTACGCGTTTTCAGATTATATGTGTTACACATTGTAATTTAGTACATTTGAAAAGTCTTATAATGTATACCTTTATTAATTATAAATATTATTACTATTTCTATACACGAAGTATCTACTTACAGGGAATGAAATATAACCCTAAAACGAACTTAAGATGTGCAACGAACCATTTTCCGAAGAACATTAAAACCGTTTAACATTTCGAATGCAACTACATATCCTCCACAGCGGCCCACACAAAAAAGTGCAGAGCATGTGATGCAGGCGGTCATCAGATTTAATCGTTCTTTTTTCCCCATTTTAACCGGTATCTTTGTGGATGACATGAACGTGTGATATACTCAACCGGTTGTGACTGATGACGCCCGTAATAAAACAATTAACAATCGAATACGACAAACTGGACCATGGGATCGATGCAACCGAATCGTTGCACAGATACGTGCGATGTGACGTGTAGTGAACGTAGTTTGGTAATGTGAAAGTACATTATTGTTTATCTTTAAGTATAATGTTTTTTTATTTTATTTTTTACGGCAATTAGATAATCGTACGATCTACAATTTCTACATACACATATACCTGTACGTGCGTGTGCGTGTGCGAACGGGTATGCATGAAACGGGACTGTTTGGGAAAAAAAAAATGGAAAGTCTCTTCGGGACGTTCTAAGAAAGGATTACAGCTGATAGACAATGATTTATGAACACTAAGAGTATACAAAACGGCACTCTTCGATAAAAACAATGCGCAACGCGCATTCAAGGTCATTCGGGTGCTTTCGACGGCCGTGTAACGTGTCTTCGACGACGCGACGGAGAAGTTTGGGAACGTTTTTATTTATTTTTTTTTAAACGAATGACGAGTTGCCAGACGCTATTACCAAACGTATCTAGAATCATGTGGATCGACCGGTCCCTCTGTGCTTATGTGCAGCATGGCACATTTTTGCGCACGAACGGAACAGTGACCATGTAACGAAATAATAATAAAAAAAAAAAATAATAAAAAAATCAATATTCCTCCATTATTTCAATAATGTGTATTTCGTAATCGAATGTTCGTTCCATTCGAAACATTATATCATATTTTCATCCGTATAATGCTATTTTCTTTCGGCGTGATTGCCATGTTGTGTATACGTTTGTAACGCGAGTTATGCTACTATCTTGGTTCGCAGCAAATATGCATGGGTTGATATTTAAATGCATTATTATCAGTCATAGCGGACGGTTATTATTTAAGAATACGAATTGGCATTGTTACTGTCGTTAAATACAAATTAATATTATGTTCATCATTCAATTTCGCACGTTATAATTTTTACGCCATACTAATTCGCTGAAATAAAAATAAATACGAGCAATACAAATACATTGAGATCTAGACGGAGAAAACAAAAATATAAATTATGTGTGTTGAATATTTTATGATTTTAAACAATTACCAATAAAGTTAAACGTAAAACGTAATAGTATATTGATTTTTATAATTAATTCATATTTTCAAAGTTTTTAATGCTAAATAAAATTTTTATCAAACATGAACAGGGAGAAAATAATAGCATAAATTAAATAAACATATAAAATAAAAAATTTATAAAAACCTGGGATGTTCTCCCATGAAACCAGAAACTGAGATCGATTTCATCACACAGTTGCACACAACAATCAATGGACGTAAATAATTTGTTAAATATAATTTACAATATTTCTGTTATCAGTTTATTAAACGATGAATACTTGTGGTCAATACTTGAACACGTCATCATTGCTATTTATTAATGTTATTATTAATCGTTCAAACGATTGGCTTCAATTAATGCCTGGAAGGTGCAACAAAATAAATAAGTAGAAAGACTTAGATTTAATCCATTTTACATTTTTATACATATGTTCCAAGATTATGAGCCTTGATACTGTTTTTTTTTTCAACTAAATCTTGGATAGAATAAAAAACAAATGAATAGCCACGGCAGAATATCGAGTTCGAGGGCTTGCTAAAGCTGACGCACTGAGAACGGGATGTACTTTGAATAACTTTTGTATGAGTCATTGAAATGTATCACTAATGAGACTTTGTGTTACTTTTATAACACACATCATTTCTTAAATTAAGACTGACATAAAAACACAACATCCGTTAAACCAATACATATTTGTTTGATTTGAAAAGATATGTGTTTGGTGGAAAATTAAAACACACTCAATATCGTTATTACTTAAATCGAATTTAACCAAATGCATATAAATTAAATGTATGTATAGATTTTAGAAAGTTTTGTTTCAGTTTTTGTTTCGTTGATAAATTATTATTAATTTACATTATATTAATGTACATGACAATATATATGCGATATTCTGTGACTTTTCTATGAGTTAACTGTTAACTATTAATGATTAATGAATAGTTATGACTTTTAAACAAAATAATAATCATATATCATGACAATAGCTAGATTAGTAGGTATACCATATTATGCTCGTATACTATTAAATTGTATTTTACATGCATTAAGATCTTATGATTTATTCATAATAATATTCATAGCATAATTTACTTTTGTTTTTTTAACTATGTTAAAAACAATTATTACGAGTCTCAACTGCAATTACAATGAATAAACATATCTGACTTCAAACGGATGATTGCGATCATCATTACATTACAATTTATAATATGATGTTACCTTATTCGATGGTCAATTTAGATCGTCGATTTTAGTGAACTATTTAGACGAGTTTCTGTCATAGATTAGGTGGTATAAGTGGAATTAAAGTTACAATTTGATTTCATGTGTGTGCATTAGAAAATATATTATATTTAAATTTTAAATTAGTTAAAATTACAAGTACGTTTCACGCGTACATACAACTTTTACATGTTATTACGTTTGTTTAATTAAATATTGAAAACTAAGTCGAACCATTTATTTGCAAGAATATTATGTAGGTATAGTATTTTTCGGAGATTTGTCCATCTGCATTTCAAAAGTTTAATGAATAATATACCATACACATTAATCCGTAAAGAAATTAATTAAAAAATTTCATTCTTTCAAAAAAAACTTTAGTTAAAATAACTTTTTCTTTATGTTTTAAATCAACATATTTATATAATACCAACAACAATTATATTATTATAAATACTTAAGAAATAGTATCAAGAGTGTATAATATTCTTGTGTACCTCGGTAGGTTATATAAGCTTTCAAACCGTTATCAAAATATAAGAAAACTGGTGTGAATTATGTAAATCATCGAAATGCATAAATCTTTTTATTTTTGAGTTTGTAATTTTTAGAAGTGCAAGTTGATGACGTTCATAAAGTTTATCATAAGGGACAATTTTTTTTGTTGGCTCAGGTATAGTACTAATAATACTTGATGCGTCATAATGGAAAATAATTCGGACACTATGTACATATTGAAAAAAAATTTTTAACTTTTTTTTTTATAAATAATTGATCACCCTCGTGGCGACCGTTAATCATCATACAAACTTCGCCGCTACCGGGTTCTGTTTTTCTATTGATACAAATACAATTCTGCACCGATTTTCTCCATTTAAAAATGTGCTTCTTGTTAAAAATAAACTGTACCTATATACTAACAATCCGTATACAACATTATTCATTTAAAGCGGTTCCTGCTTTCATCTCTGGTAACGTAAAAAAAAATTAATTACATAATTCCTCGTTCTCTAATACGGCCGCACGTCTTATCGATTTTTGATAATTAGCTCATAAACACACCATGTCATAATATATGTCTAAATCTGGGATCACAAATATCAGTTAAGTTTTTCATTATGACTAATTTGTCCAAACTGAATATGTTATGAACGTGTGAACTAACTCTTGTTTCAACATAACTAATTCATAAAAATTAATTATCAGTAATTTAGAATATATTTCTACTTTTGGTAACTTTTAATGATAAATATTGCATCATAAAAGGCGACTGACACGTATGAACTCGTGTTTGGTGTCGATAATTAATTATCTATAAAAGCTAGTCGATTACATTGTCCTATCTCTAGAACAAAAAACAAATTTTTATGGTATTTTTCTCGACATTTCTCAGGCATTTGATCGGGTCTGAAATGATGTTCAAGCTTCTAAACTTACATACCTTGTTATTTCTTACTCTCAAATCATTCTGTAGAACTCAACTCTTACAGTAAGATGTGAAGACGAAATCTACTTCTTTCATCCTATAACATGAGACGTTACCCAAGGCAGTATCCTCTCCCCGACTTTTTACAACATATTTACAGTCGACCTATTACAATGTAATAACATCACCCTAGGTACTTTCACCGACGATACAGCCATAACCTCATGTAATTCCGATATAATCACTGTCACAAACAACCTTCATTACCACCTTACACAACTACAAGATTGGTTCAGCTTATGGAAAATTGGAAACCAAATGCACTCACATCACCTTTACCCTTAGTTCTAAAAATATTTCCTCTATTTACCACAAAAACCAAAAAATTCGGATGCAAAACTTTTTATGAAATAAAAATAAAAAAAGTGTTCTAAAAACAAAATAATTGATAAATGTAAACTATAGGTAAAATTAAAAGGGATTGTTTTTTTTTAATTCTTCTGTCTTAATGAAATATTCAAAACGTGTATTCTCCTTATAAAATTATTGATGAATACTATTCACGGAAAATTAATGTTAAATGTGGTGAAATTAATTTAACCAAGTATTTTAATCGAAATGTTAGATATTTTAATTTTTTATTTTTAGTAATAGCTTTACGTACATTTATTTTCACAGTATGTATGTACTTTTAAAAAATTCCAATAATATTCAACAACACTGTCTTATCATATACCAATGATTTTTTTTTTCAAGTAAAGGACATTTTTAATAATTATATACAGGACATTAAACCAATGACCTATGACCTACTCATGATACCTTAAACAATTAATACCAAGCTTATGTGGGAAAATAAGGGAAATGGTTATAATATAATAAAACGAGGGCACGGAAAACATAGGAGTATCGTACACAAAATATATAAACCTGTCCCACACGTGGTTTCATAGAATTGCACACTTAGAATCTTAGCGTGCCTAATGATTGTTTAGCAGCAGCTCTTTAAACACGATCAGGATTTCTTGGAAAGAAATATTTTTAGTAGCTTGCACTTGAGCAGAATTGTAGTTAATTAAATCCTCCGACAGTTTACCATGATAGGAAACAATATACAAGTGGACGGAGCAAGACGGTTTCAAATAGACCATGTAAAAACAATTTAATCTGTATATAGCCTGTCATCGTTTACGTCCTGCTACTAAATGATTACTGCGAGTATTATATTTTTTATAATAATCATATACAATTATTATTATAATTATTTTTAGTCATAATAATGTTGTTCATAATATTTTAGTGATAATGATATTTTCAATAACAATGATATCAATGCCAAATGAAACAAATATCATGAAATTAGTGATTACAAGTACTTTATTTGGATTTATGTAAATCAAACGTATAGGCGTGTTATAAACATAATTACAATAAGAAATAGAAGACATAACATAATAATAACAAGAAATACGAACATGTAAATAATAATACTGTTAACGCTGCGATTAATTATTTGTTCAATACTTGAATAATACGTAATTGTAATTGTAATTTGTAAAATAAATCATTCTTTTCTGAGGTTATTTCTCGTAATCGGGTTTTTGTAAATAAATTAGATCAAAAATCTCATATAGTATCTCATTAGATTTCGATTACATTTAGATTATAAATAAAACTCAAGTTGAACTTAAGATATTAATATAATCTTTGAAGTTCTTGCAACGTTAACAAAAACTTAGGACATTTTTTTTTCCAACCAGTGTTTAAATATAATTTGATAAAAAGTGTAAATATGTGATAAAAATTAAAAAAATAATAATAAAAGGGTATTCTTTGTTGTTTTTTTTTACATATTTTATAAAGTACTTTATGATTGAACGATTTAACTTGATGCAACTTCTAAATAACGTATTTTAAATTTTAAATGGGTTACAACTATTCGTTCATATGAATACTGATGTTTTTTTTAAACGTTATTTTATTTTTTTAGAGAGTTCGTTACAATTAGAACGTTAAACTTAATTGATGAAATACAAATGAACAAAAATATCTTAAAATAAAGGAATTTTTTCAATGGTTGGTAGTTATACCAGTACACACAATAGTTTCTTCTTCATGTGGATTTTTAAATACATATTCAAATACCACGAATACTGAAATTGGTCTTTTAAGATTTGCGATACCAAAATAATTTTATTTACATATTCGATTATTGATTATTGAAGATAATGTAATCATAATATTTTAGTAAAATAAAAATAAAAACAATTAATTACTATTGAAAATAAGTGATATAATCTTTGTTCTGGATTCAGAACACAAATGATGACAATTTTGACAGAAAATCGATATTTTAGCATATCCATGAAAGATTATTAAAATATATATATTATGCATATAAACATTTTTGATTTCGTTCACCTTAATATGAAAATCGTATTGCTACATATCGTAAAAAAAAAAAAAAAAAATAGTAATAATAATAATGTGTATTGTATTTCTGCCAATGTGGTTGTTATAACGTAGTACGTGTGTGTTCGCGTGAACTCGATAGCTAGTGGTATAGGTCAGCTATCTATACTCAAATCGTTATTTGTTGATAAGTCGCAATAACAGTACAAGTTTTTGAAAGACCCGCGTGGACAATGGCAAATCGATATGAGGTAAATTATTTTAAATTTGTTTCGGCCGTACAAGTATGACGAATATCTTACTATATCAAATTCATAGAACATTCTCTTTTTTTTCTTCATTATGACCACTGTAAATGCGTGGTATTGTATGTACTCGTATTATTACTATACATGTATAAAATATATGATTTAACAGAACTGTTAACGGACAATACATTATGCTACTGCAATGCTTTGTGTTGACAATCCTTTTAAAATATGTACGTTAACTGTTTTACATCCGTTCGTTTGACGCGCGAATCTATCGATTGACTTCATAATAATGTGTTATATACTTATTATTAATTTTATTGTGAAAGCGATCTTTTGATAATTGTACAATTCTCGGAAAATTCGACCAGAAATTGAAATATATTTACCAACAGAGGATTGAAAATAACTGTTAATTTAGTTTTGTTCGAAAAAAAAATTAAAACCAAGGCGTATTTAATGTAAATATTATTGGTTTTTCGGAAAGAAAAAATCATATATGTTCTCTTTTTACGTTCATTTGTCACAACGTATTGGAATAAAAACATTTTAACGTATCGCAGGTTCCATTAAATATGATTCGAATCATTTATAAAAACGCATGTTATTTCATATGATATTTCATTACAATAGTTACGCCATTTGAGTGCATTATAAAAATGGTATGCGCCTACAATTTAACATGATGCCCTTCAACATACAAATTTCATCAATTACGTAAAACATGTTATGCACTGCAGACCGAACATTAACCAAAACACCATATAATCTAGTTTGTGATAGATTTAGTCACGTTTACCTCTGCACGTGAAATCTAAAGAATAATTCTTGTTGAAATTGTTTACGTTTGCTAATTTATGGTTAAACATTTTATACGTTTGTATTTGGTAAGTTTATGGACGTGAGACGTGAGTTTATGAGAGTGTTTATAAAGGTTAAATATTACGAATTATTCGTACGGTTTAATTACAACTGTATATTATGAAGACAACTAGGTGTTATTTAATAGCTGTAAAGATCTGTCTTGTCTCTAAATTTAGATGAAATAATACTTATCAATTCATTATGTTTGTTTTTTAAAAAAAAAAAAAAAAGACGTATAATACGAAAGTACTTATGAATTCCGAGTTCGATGAATAGGCTATATTGATTTTACAATAAATCTGAAAAAATAATTCATTTTATTTTTATAACAATAAAATACTATTTTAAGAGCAATAAAACACACCATCGTGATTATATTGACTGGAAATTAATTGATCATTTAAAATAGGTTATTTTTAGTACGCAAGAAGTTTGAGATTTTTAGAAGTTGAAAAAGAAAAACAATTGCTTACAACATAAAAAGAAAAATTCTTTAGAATCGAATTTAATTTTCAATTTTTCTATTAGGATGATATTTTAGGAGGTCAAAGTTTTCTAAACATTACGTCATCAAATTCGTACTAGTACCATTATATAATATGTGCGGACTAGACAAGCAGAGGCGAATTTCCCATTAGGTACTGTAAGCAGCTGCCCAGTGTGGCAACATTTGGGGACGGCAAATTTTATAGTGTTTTATTAAAAAACATCAAACATATCAAAAATTGGAAAATGAATTAAATTCAAATGGATGATCACTACTTTTGTCTATTTATTTAATATTTAGAGTAGGTATTTTGGAGAGGTATTGTAATTTGTTCACCTATTATAGGATTGGCAAATTATTGGTGCCTGTAGCAATAAAAAAGATAAATCCGCCTCTGTAGACAAAGTACCTATTATTACTATAATTCTGTAATACAGAGTAAGGAAAGACACAATATACGTAGTGTTGGGGTAATAATATAATATAGCGAAATATGCTCGAACGGGATGCATCTGTCACTGCAGATCTGTAGCCAGATGTTATGAAATTTCCATTTTGGCGCGAATTATGTTCAGCAAATAGCGGTTTCGCGGTCCAACGATCTAACCGCATCGTTGATTACGTACAGTGTCTAGGATTTTGATGATGATGGCGATGATGAAGTTAATGATGATAATAGTATAAACATATAAATTATTATTATTATGAGATTATTGTCTGCGTTTGACCGATATAAATGTTAAGCCAGACTGGCGACTATTAAGTTCCGACAATTATTATTCGAATATTGTGTTTACTATTAATCTTGACCAAAATGTGTAAACAATATTATGACGCCGTCGTTCGATTAAATAATTAAGCGCCTAACGCGGTTAATAATAATATACTGTCAGAGTCAATCATTATTGGCAGTATGTAATGTACGCATCCGATGACGTGAAATCATGTCGATTACCGTTCAATTAATCATTTTAATGATTAAACATTTCATATTATATGCACTGTAATATTTTTTGAAACGATGATATTATTTATTTATTTTTGATCATAATACGCGGTTATTGCTATTATAAATTATCTTCACATGCCATTGTTCCAAAAAACTTAGCACGAATAAAAGCATCGCATTGCATGGATTCGATCGGATGATCGTGGATACCGCCACTCTGAAATGTATATTGTTAGGCGTATCACTGTTGTTCTATTATTATTTTTGATTCCTACGTAGAGAAGTAAAACAAAAAAAAAAAAAATTGTAAACATTGAACCTTATAATATACATTTCTGCTTATATTTCCAACGGTTCTGCAGGATAAAAAATAATAAATGAATAAAATATCAAATATAGAGATCGGAACGAACAATGCGTTTAAGATTAAAAACAAACTTGTTCGCATGTTTAAACAGTAACTATAATACACTTTGTATATTATTGCCTGTTGGTTGAACACATGGCCTTAATTTGTTCATGCATTGACTAAGACAGATAGTACATAAATATAGTATATCGAAGAAGTTAACCAAACTATAATCACAAGTTCATCATTTCGTAAACATGGACGACTATGGATCGAGAAACAAACTTATATAAGTAGTGGTTTATAAATAATTTATACAAAGTTGTTTGAAACGTAATATTACGGACTCAGGTAAATAATTACAAGCAATAAGAGTTATGGTTGAAATTATTTCCGTTCTTTTTTCTTATAAATAACGATTTTTTTTTAAAGTTTAACAAAGTTTTCTTGGTCAAATTTTATATTTAAAAAAAAAAAAAAATTAATTTAATGTCTTATTCGAAAACATAATTTTACCATTTGAATATTTTATTAAGCTTTTTACTAATTTTAAATGGCAATACTTATGATTTCACACTAAGAAGAATATTTACGGAAAATGTCGATCTATTAAACCCGAGTGTCAACTTCCACAACGTAAAAGATGATTACGAATGATGTTTCTTCTGAGTTTTTACGTTTTTTCTACTTAATTGTTTTAACGAAATGTTTTCCACGCACAATTACGACGTTTAACTTTGATGAATACCTGTATCATTTGTATTATGTACTTATGAATGGACGTTGTATATCATAAATATATACTGTCACATTTAGAACGAGAAAGTAAAATGAAGCGCATTCCTGGAATATAATCCAAAAAAACGTACAACAAATTGATTAAATACACCCCGAAGCACTGAAGAGTAGCTCTATGAATAAAATTTTTCTTGTAGAGCGATCTATGGTTAGTCCAACAAAATGTATGCTCAGAAAAACTATTATAGAAAAAAAAAAAATGTACGAAACCGTTCATTCGGAAAAAAGTCCACGGATACAGGTCAAGGTATTTTTTTTATTTTTATTGCAATCGTCAATATACATATGTATTATAATATATTAAATGTTGACAAGAGAAATACATTATATTTTTTTGGGAAATAAAAATAAAAAAAAAAAAGTTTAAGTGTATAACTATTAGAATACTATTTCGCAGCGTTTCACAGTGTTCCAGAAATCTGATTGAGGGGGACAAAATTATTTATTTATTTAAAACTTTTTAAATAATTTTCTTAGGTGCTTATATCAATTTAAAATTAATTTTCACATTGTGCTTTCATAAAATATTGAAATAAATTTCTGAGTAAGAAAAATATGGATAATTAAATATAATTTTGAAAAAAAAATCGATTTAATTATATTTATTGTATATAATTGTAATATAATTATAATTCTTCTGATTCATCATATCGTCCATATCATCATCAGATATGTTATTTCTTGAATGTTATTTTTTTATTGAAGACAAGTAAAAGCCAGAAGCTACCAATAGCTATGTATTTAATCTCCGTTTCCATTAGAACGTGTTTTTCTCCGAGTAAGGTGTTCTCTTAACTTTTTGTACTCTATATTCTTCGTCTCCACTGCTTATTTAGGTAACTAACCTAATGAAATATATATGTGTATATACATAACATAATATATATATATATATATATATATATATATATATATATATATATATATACGTGAATAAAAAGCCACAGGTTATTGCAATCAAACTATAAAATATCGCTTAGAAGATATGTTAAGCTTATAAAAAACACTAATTTAAAATCTCTACTAACCCCACTATTTTTTCGTACACTTTAAAATTTAAAAAGAATAATAATTTTCTAGAATTCCTATGTATAATAATTTAAATTGTTCAAGTTGAAATTATTAAAAATATAATATAAAATTACATACTTACATTCCATTGCTGTACTTGTATGTGTTCAAGAAAAATGTCGATAATAGTACATTTGACAAACAACGTGAACCATATGATTAGTGTACACTCAAAAATTTAGCTTGTTATTATAAATATTATTACAGACTACTAGGCTAAACTGTACAAAATGATGACAACTCGGCATGGTGTATGGTCATAAGAACCCATATTATCGAATAAACTGCTTATTATTTATCAATTAATTTCATATTCATATACAATTTCAGAAGGAAATATTGACTTCGAAAAATCTATAACTGTCCCCCTAAATCGGCTTTCTGGAAAACTGTGCGTTCTTTCGAATTAAAAAAAAAAAAAAAAAAAATGTGCCACCACAACGACACTGGACGAACAGTAACAGTAAATCTATGTAAATATTATAATACGTATTCGGGTGTATACGTGACTACGGTTCTTAATTCATCGCGAAACGCTAGATTTTATGAAAAATTAAACATGGTGACCTTATTAATACATGATGACGGATGTTCATGTGCACATTGCGTCCTTATCTCCAGTAAACACGCAGTGTACAATTCGGTCGTCTATTACGAAGGAAATAAAAAATAAAATTTGAAGTGAGATGAATACGTCTTAAACATGATCGCGGTTGCAAACCTTTATCATTCCGCAGAAATGACTCGTTCGAAATCGGGTTGGCACGTAGTTTTAAGAACGAGGTGTCAGTGCGCGGTGTCAACCGTACGGGGTGTGTCGGCGGGGGAAGTGCACGGTTATAAACGTATATTTATCGCCGGATGCGTCGGGACGAGTGCGTGGAACGAGAAACTTAGAGATTGTATTATTTTATTTATTTTTTTTTCATCCGACGCGATTTCCGCGGATGGTGTGAAGCGTGTAGCAGAAACCGTAGAGATTTCTGTCCGTAGGAACGGGGTAGATGGGTAGACGCGCGAACGACGAGATTCGTGTGGGGAAAAACACACTTGTCCCGAACAGAGGCAGCGCGCACAGCACGCCCACACGCTGCCATGCGCACGCGGACGTATGTGCGTCTCGAGTGAGAAGAGTTGCCGTCCATAAATTATGCATTACACAAATGTTAACGTTTTTCGCGTCAACGGTGCCGGCGACGTTCAACTGTTGCGGAATCCGTTGGGTTCATAATACAAATGGTAACGCGGTGATTGATGATTGCGTTGTGTTCGGCTGTACCGCTGCGGGGAAGGAGGTACGACGAGCGAAACGAATCTGGGCCCCAATAACTTTTCAAATGTAGATTTCCTTTAAACGTTTATTTTTATTCAATTCAAATCATGTCTTACACACACACACACACACACACACACACACACACACACACATACACTTGTTCCATAACGTTACGGAAAAGTGCAAAATACATTTTGTTTCGCAAGTTGATTGACCCACGCGCGGATACATTGCCCTACGTTTCACGGCCCCTCGCGTCGAGTGAAAGAGACTCGATGACCGTCAAAATTCCTTGCCCTTCTTACGGCACATTTGTCTTTTTCACGCCCACCAGACATGTCTCGGTTATTGTGCAATTCTAGCTAATTAGTTGCAATGTAATATCTACTTAATACGCCGTGCAAGCAAAGATACTAGGGTGTACGAAGTTTCGTTGTGTATTATACCCCGAGCTCCGGGCGAATTAAAAAAAAAAGTATTAACTCATTTAAGGTTTTCATTCAGTACGAAAATAATTAAATATTTACCATTTATCTCTTAATCACAGGCAGTGGTGAAATTAAATATTGAAATCTCGTGTCAAATCAATTCAAAGACCCCTTCCTTTTTTTTATCTGCCGTAAAATGTTATCCAACCAGCATATTAATATTGTCCATGCATGCATTGTGAAATGACTATCTATGTAAAAATAAATATGGTTTTTTATTAAAAAAAAATATTTGGTTACAGTAAACTGTTTAATTAAAAGTCTGCAGCGTTGTAAATTTACGTGCGTGTAAACTGTTATACCCTTAAATTATTTTTGATATATTTTTATTTTTTTTTTTTTTAATAAAAAATTAATTATTAAAAAATAACAATGAGACTCTAGAAGGTTCATGCTTGTGATAGGTATTAAATGCGCATCACGGGACCATAAGATTATTGTTACTTCATAAAACTATGGTCAACTTTTTACGACAATGTTGTAAACTTATATTTCTTTAAAATAAAGAATCGTAAAATCATATGCATTTGAACAAAGTATCCTTTAAACATCAGATAAAATATTGGTAATTATAGAAGAAATTACGTAAATCTTCAGTTCACGTTTCTTGATGTGCGACTATCGAATAGTATTAAACCAGCAGGTAGCAGGTTCCTTTTATTAAAAAAAAAAGATCGTGGTTGTGAATGGGTATAGAATACACGGATACACGGAGCCCAGACATGTGGGTAAAAAGTATATTAAAGTCCGTGTATTTAATACCGATGCATACCCAAGTATGTTGCGCATAAATTCAAAATGTATGTATACTTTAAACATTTATATTTATAATAATATAATGTTAGATATGTAGGTTAGATATTCCAATAATTGGTTATATATTAATAATAAAAATTGTTATCGACCCTTAATTAATTACTTATTTATTATTATTTGTTATGTTTAGAAATTAGTAATATGCATTCGTTTATCGTATAATTTTATATAGGTATAAACTTATGATAGATCGTACCCTGATTTTTTAAATCGAACCGAACTTGAACCTAACTTTAAAAATTATTTTTTCGAACTCAAACTGAACCGAACATTCATATTTTCTACCGAACCGAATCGAACCGAACGTATTATGATTTCAAGTCAAACTCGAACTCAATACTTTTGATACTAATATCGTGGCCAGTAAGTCTGGTTCGACAAATATTTTCAAGTTCGATTTTCGAAGATTTTCAAGATGCTTGATAGTTCGGTTCGATTTTTTTCATGCACAGTTCGAATTTCGAACCGAACTGAACATCAAGGGTTCGGTTCGGTTCGGTTCGAGATTCGTACAGTTCGACCCATCACTAATATAAACATAAACTATAAATTCAATCATATTTAGACTGGTTAAAGATTAAAGCATAAAAAATCACAAAGCTATCTTATTGCACATATTATTACTTTGCGTTTACGTATGTATGCCTTGTATCCAAACACTTTTTTGTGATTTTAAAATGTTTCCATACTTCATTGTGTCTATGTTCACTATTGGTACCTACGTGAAGTATAAAATTCACATTAATATTATTCATATAAATATTTTTTTTTTTAAATAATGAGTTATCGTTCTAAAAGTTGGGTATAGCAATACGGCAAACACCAAAGCAATAAAGCTTTTTATGACCTACATGAAGATAATCTAAATAAAGTCTTTTGTTTTTCTTTTGTTTTTATCATTATTTTTTGAATTAATTAATTTATTGATAAATATATGTATACATGTTTATTGTTATTTTGTTATTTAATAATACAACTTTTTTTTGGAAAAACGAAATTTAAAATATTCTATAATGTTCTAAAATACAAGTGAATAAATACATTTATAATTTCATTACTCGTACATAACAAAAATTACATACATATTTTAATTTATTAATACTATTGCTAAATGTGATAACGACATATACTAGGAGGTAATGAACACAGTATAATACAATATGTTTTCTGTTATATTGAGTTCAGAAAAAGGAGCAATCGTAAGTCAGAACTGCAAAGTAGTGAAATACAATTGTATTAAAGTATTAAATATATGATCATTTTAGCTTACGGGTTTTTGATATGCGGTTATTAAAAGACGTAGGTATACATGGGTATTTTTTTTTCACGGGCCTTAATCCCGTCTTGTGTATAAACACGAGTATCCATGTAGTTCATTACACGTATAATCGAGACGTGTATTAAATAACTGAATGTTAGATCTAATGATAATGAATATTTTAAGTTCCTAATGGAAACAAAAATTAAATTATTTTTTACTGATTAATTCTTGGTAGTAACATGGGTATGGTCGAACTGCACTTATTTTAGTCGAATTGCACTTGGGCTCAAAAAAGTATTTTAATAAAATTATCATGCATTTGAAGGGGTTAAACATTGAGTATCATTCAGGCATGATTAAAAATGATTGTTTTATACATCATATTATGTTAATTATATATATTTACATTATAATTATTATATTATACATTATATTATATAATACATATTATTATTTTTATAGATTTATTTTTTTTTGTTTTTAATCGTCAAATGTAAATATTGTCATCATTATAATTATTTTTTCGTCATATTTGGTGACAATAATATTATGTGCGTTATCTAAATAACATGAACTAATATATAATGCTATTAAATAAGTACGCCGCAGCGTTCAATAAGATTCGTAATATTTTTAATGCCGGCTGTACATATTTGCTGAGACAATCTCGACAAGAATTTAGGTTAAGCAAGGGAGCGCCAGTACACGCAGTTTTATTCTCGCCTCTCGGCTTCGGGCTTCGGGCTTCGACTTCGGCGGCTCAGCTACACTGACTACAGTCATTCTCTTTTTTGTGTTCAGTACTCCAGTTTTTACTTTTGAATGAAAATGGACGCTGCAGAGGTTAAACTGGTGTTAGAAAATAATGCATATACTCGTAAGTAAGCCATATTGACTTGTAAATATCATTTGCATCGGCTCCTGAACTGATTGATGCTTTTTTTACGCCAATGGCTCCTAATGTAGCCATGAGCGAGTCTATTTTTTTCTTTGATTCGATTCCTGGACATTACAGTTGTCCGCTTAATCGAACCCAAACATCGTTGATTTGTTTCCTGTATTTGTGGTACAAATGCATCAGGTCCCATATAACGGGTTCATCTTGATATAGCTCCAAAAACTTCAATGTAAATTTATTGGATCGGTCACACATGACGAAAAACACAACAATAAATAAAAGCGACAAATATGCGAGAACGCACAAGTATGAACTAGGTGCTCTTGTGCTCGCAATTCGAATGGCCTCGTGCCCTTTGACTCGGACACAAAAAACCGCCTTCCGACCAAGCGCTGTCGTGGCGAGGCGAGACGAAGCGAAGTATCACGAGCGTGTCTTGTTCACTCTCGCGCTCGACTGCTTTCGGGAAGTCTCAACGAATGTGTACTGTTAGCAAAACGGGTTTTCCATTTAACTTTTTTTTTTTACCTGAATGCAGTTCGACCATTACCTTTTTTCAATCCAACTGCAATTCGACCATTTATTTGTAGGTTTTAAGGGGGATGACCCGTTTGGGCGCAATATAAATAATTTACGTGAAGATTGTTAACACGTTTGGGCGCATTTATGAAAACACCTTTGGGCTCAATAGGTATTGCAACTAATAATCGAAAGTCTTGGGTAATCAAATCTAATAAGTGCTTAATCGTTTGATCTGTAGACCATGTCCTAATCATTGGATAATACCACATCAAATATAGCTATAGATATTTATCTACTAGTACAGATAATACGTAATATTATATTGCTCTGTGTTCGCCGTTTGATTGTTTATGATCGTTGCAGCTCTCGTGTGTGGACAACGTGTTTTGGTGTTTTTTTTATTTGGATAAACAGTATGGAATTGAAAATCGATGACAAATTTGAAACTCGAAGAGGTTATTTATGTGTTATAATTGACGGCTAGAAATTTAGCAAAAGTAGGGAAATGAAAGACGAAAATATTTATTTTAGATGTACTGATCATAATTGTAAATCAAGTGTAGTAATTTGTAAAAATATTAAACAAATAATTTCAGTTAATAATGAGCACAATCATTCACCTATTTCGAACAGTATTATTAATCGTCAAAAATTAACATCTACATTAAAAAGAAAAGCTACTTCAGATATTTTTAATAGACCTAATAAAATTATAAAATTATACGTCAAATATTACAGATGACTGTTGTTGATATACCTCATTCAGATATTTGTCTCTTTAGAAAATCTATATATGAAGCTAGAATGAAAAAAATACCAACTCTTCCAAAAAACATTGCGGAAGTTATAGAACAAATGTATAACCATAGTACAGAATTAAAACTAAATAATGGAGAGCAGTTTTTTTATATGAAAACAACTGATAGCATTCCAATTTTTACGTGCATTTCTAATAATTACTTAGTGAATCAAGTCATGTTTTTGTTTATGGTACATTTTCGTACGCACCGAAATTTTTTTTACAAATGTACACTGTGCATGTTTGGAAAAATGAATTTTATGTATCGGTAATTTATGCATTTTTAAAATCAAAATCAACTGAAATGTATTCAACATTTTGGGCTACAATTAAATATTTATGTCTATAACTTCTTGGTCAAAGTTTAGAAGTTGAATTTCTCCACTTGGATTTTAAAAAATCAGCTCATATATCAGCCAAAAATGTTTTCCCCAATTGTCGAATAATTGGTTGCCGATTTCACTTACACCAAAGTTGGTTTCATAAAATACAAAGTAGCAAATCTTTATTAAAACATTACACCGAAAAAACAGATAGATGTTTGGCTTCAACATTTTTTTGGCTTGAGTTTTTTATCATTTGATGAGGTTGAATGTGGTTTTGTTGAGCTTATGTCTACAGCACCGCCCGATGTAACAGATTTTACTGATTATATACTTGACAATTATATATCAGAAGATTCGCAATTTCCACCTTTTATTTGGACTGAAGATCCACAAACATACCCAAGAACAACTAATGGCCCAGAATCTTTCCATTCAAATTAAAATCAGCAATTTTATAAGCAAAATCCTAACCATCAAAATGTTATTAACGTATTGATCAAAATTCAAACCGAGACAAATTTAAAAATAAATAGCATTGTCAAAAAAATTACTAGTAAATTAAAAAACTGGATGGGCCTCGCTCTGCTGTACAGTTAGGGGTGGAGTGCACCTCGCTTATAGGATAGGTCATTATTATAATGGATTTGTTAAATTTGAATGCAATGATAGATATCATTGTATACGAATAACGATTCTGAACGGAGTTCATATGTTTGTCTAGGATATAATACATTGTTATTTATAAACATTGTAAAAAGTATATTTTATTTTGAAACGATAAATATATTTTTCAATTAGGATGGGTTGGCAGTTGCATACAGCGATATAGTTTGTCAGTCTAGAACATTCTACATTATATTATATTTTATATGTAATTTTATGTCAATATTCGCTGTTCAAACGCTTATAAAAAAAAATTGTGCCTATGGATTTTAATAATTTTTGAATGACATTAAGAACTACTTCTGTGGAATCTTCGATTAAATTTTCAAGTATTTTGTAGTAGCCAAATTTTTTTTATCACCGATTATAAAAAAAAATGTAAAAAAATTGAATATTTAAAATGCCTGTAAATGGCTTAAAAATCAATATAATATTTTGAAAAAAATATTACATAAAGGAAATACCTATCTTAACAGCTGGTAAAAATTTCAAAAATCTGCGATTAACACTTTTTGAATTATAACAAATATATAAAATCGTCTAAGAATAGATCGCTATTTTATGCAATTTCGTAAATATTTAAATTTCAAACAGTCATACAATTTTTTCCTTTTAGTCCGGTAGAAATTTTTTTTAAGATTTTTGAAGAGTTGCTTATAGATAACTTCGTGTTAAAATTTTGAACCTTAAGTATGAACAGAAAAAATTTTATGAATTTTTATCTACAAAATAACTTGCAAATTATCGTGATTTTTACATATTTCGTATAAATTGGAACTTTGAGCACTTATAAAAAAAAATTGTGACTTACGATTTTAGATTTTTTTTTATCAGTTAAGGAACAACTTATAAGAAGCCTTGTATTAAATTTTCAAGATTTTCTAGGCAGCCAAAAAAATTTTATCGTTATTTAAAAAAAAAATACTTAAAAAAATTGAAAATTTCAATTGTCTATAAATAGCTTAATAAAAGTCAAAATACTTTGAAAATTTAATGGTGTATAGAAAACGCTAATCTTAACATTTGGTGAAAATTTCAAGTATTTACATCGATTAGTTTTTGAGTTATAGCAAAATAAAAAATTTGATTATGTCGAAAACTGGTTTTGCGTAAAAACTCCCGTTTTTCCCAAATTTTTTTATGGTTTTTCCCGTCGCATTTAAAAAATATTGGAAATTTTTAATTTTTGACCCCCCAAAGTACCAAATAGATTCACTTTCTTTTCAGAAAAGTTGCTACATAAGGCAATCGAAGCATTTTTACTGCCCCAAAACGTGTCGACAGACACAAAAAAAAAAAAAAAAAAAAAAACACACATCATTGTAAAATCAATACATTCTTCACTCCGTTCAGAATCTAAAAAGAAACTGAAGAAAAACAAAAGTGTTCAAAAATGTTGTGAGACTTATTATGTTGAAAAAGATGTATTAAATTACATTAAAAAATTAGGTCCACGTTTTGCGGGGAAAAAAATTAATTAATTTATAGAAAATAATATATAATATAGAATAATATTGATAAATAAAAAAATTAAATTAGGTTTAAAAAATATATATATATATATATTTTTGGAAGACTATTGAGCCAACCTCCTCGTGGTGTCTTCTGGATAACGCTAATAGGCTAAGATTTAATAAAATATGTTAATATATGATAAAGAAATAAATGCGCCCAAACGTATTTCCCCCGGTAATAAGTGCATTCGACTATCCCGAGTAACAGTGCTTTAAGTATTTATTAGCTTATTTATTGATTAATAAACGAACACAGATGGTACTTAAATTAAGTAAGAACAATTTAAATTGCTTTTATGTTTTAATATTTTTTTAAATTTGTAATTATTAACCACTATTTTATACAACCATTTTTATGTTTGTATGAAGATGTTAAAGAATTTACTGCATTGAACGTTTTCTATATAAGGATTGGAAGGATAAGAACCGTCCTAAGGATTTTTAGGGAAAATTAATTTGGGGGCCCCTCAATAACCATAATAATATATGAAAATGATATAAAAAACACACAGAGTTACCAAAATGTTGGTAAATATAATTTTACAAACCTCAAACAATCAAAGTTATTTAAATGTATTGAAGCAATAAATTACTTTTTAATAACTTCTCAAAAATGTATTACTTGTTACCAAATTTAATTAGAATTTAATTAAAAATTAATTTATTCCTAAATAATTTATAAACAGCCTTAGAAAAAAAGAACTTAGATGTTGTTGTGTCGATAGTTACGATAACGAATTACCACGTACATTTAGAAATTATATTTATAAGATTGTATAATTCTTCCCACTCCGGCAATAAACATAATAAATTATATGTTTAATATTTAGGAATTAGAATAACTCAAAATGTATTGTGTATAATAACGCTTCAATATAAACTTAAGTTATATTTGTTTATATAATATATAAATATATTATATTTTTATATGTTTTCTTATTTATCATGAATTTTGCTATTGTTGAGGCAAAATATATCCTATTCAATGTATTTTATTTATGCAAATCTATATTTTCATATATTAACAGTATAAATTAGTTTAATAATATTATTAACTACTAAAACATCATATTTTTAAGTTACCAATAGTCATGTGGCTCATTTAATTTTTTGTTTTCAATTTAGCATTAATAACATCTTTTATAAATTGATTATATCGTTCATCAGTTAAAAATATACCATTTTTTATATCCCATTGTCGCTTTTATAACTCAATATTGAAACGATGTTTCATATTACGAGCTAAATTATCCATGAACAACATTTTATGGAAGACTGAAGTTTAATAATTACAAATAAAGTGTGTATATCTGTAAATATTTATCGAAATTACCTTTTTGATACTAACTTTTCGATATTACATCATCAATGTCGATAAGATGCATTTAACACATTTAATGCCTATACAATTTTTGATATTTCATATAATACCTAGGTCTTTTAAATAATTTTACAGATTTTTAAGTATGTTTGGTATTATATAAAATTACTAGTTGTAACATAAAAATCATAAAAATTCATGATTATAGACATTGCCACTGACATATATGTACATACTCGATAAAATAAAACAGTACGCGTTTAAACCAAATAAATATAAATGTGTATAACGTATTTATTTTTATTTATTTTCATCAATTTTTAAAGCACAAAATAAATAAATAATAATTTTTCACTATCATTGTGCTTCTTTAAAAGTATTTAATGTTTGAGCCCACTTTCTATTCAGTTTTATTGCCCTTAGGTTTTCATTATAGATTTGTATTTTTTATCATATAAAAATAATGGACCAACATTATCGAAGTAAATATTTAATATTAAAATCATAAGCAGTTCGTAAAAATAAGATGAGTGAAGAGAAATACGTTTAGTTCTATAGAAAAGAGAAATTAGAGGCTTGGAAAAATTCTAAAGGAAGAATACTATAACATGTTTGTAGAACGTATCATTGGAATAAGTGTTGAGTTTTCTTTTGTAGTTAGTGTTAGTGGGATTATTAACAGAAAATATACAGTATGTACATGGGGTAAGGAGAAAATCATTAAAGTACTAGAGAGTAGAACAAGGTTATTATGTAGGTATGATAAATACAATTATAATTTATGACTTATAACGTGTAAACCACTGGATTTAAAAAAATATTTAATCTCAAGAGGGGGTTGGAAAGTCCGCCGTCCTTCCTATCGTTTAACTGTCAGCACTATAAGAATTGTGAATTATTGTGATACTTTTTTACAAATATTCAAATACAAGCTTGAATATACTCTTTACTCTTTTGGGTATAAGAATCTTCAAAACAATTTTATTAGTTGTAATGATTCATTTTTTAGATAAATTATTATAATTTATATAACTTACTGAAAAGTAAAATAATTAACAATTTTATATAATACTCAAAACCTATAAAAACTGGTATTTATCAACATTTATTTTAATAAACATTAAATATTAATAATTAACAATAATTTTGGTTTTTTTTTTTTTAACTTGAACATTTTAATTAATAAACATTAAATTATATATGCGTATTAAAATTATGAGAACCTTTATAAATTGTATACATTTCTTCAATAAAACCTC
Organism: Sipha maydis; assembly: GCA_034509805.1. Lineage (NCBI taxonomy): Eukaryota > Metazoa > Arthropoda > Insecta > Hemiptera > Aphididae > Sipha > Sipha maydis. Next base: position 12,051 of record JASXSY010001936.1, on the reverse strand, counting down.
TTATAATATTATTATGTATAAACACCATAATATATGATATAAGAAGGATGATCGAAATACTATATTTATATTAGAAATTTTAAATTTACTACGAGTTTGTAATTTACACGATAGTTACATGAAGTAAAAACTATTTTTATAATTAAAATGTATTATATAGATAAAATGCAATAACCCAAAAAAAATGCTTCAGTATTCAGTGGCCAAGTGTGAGACATTCATCTACTTGCCTAACTTGCAAGATAAGACATTGTATTGTATGATAAATATAAATATAATGATAATAACAATGTAACATAGACATAAAATATTCTGCCATAGATCTAGAAATTCATCCAGTAAAATCTCTTTGTTTACTGTATATAGTATGATTTTATTAAATTACATTAGGTTTATTTTTATCTCTTAAAGTATAGCTATAATATATCCAAGGGCGGAACTAGGAGGAAGACGGGGATTCATCCCCGGGCGTAACATTTTAAAGGGTGTAATTTTTTTATTATATATATATATATATATATATATATATATATATATATATATATATATATTCAGTAAATATATATTTATCTTTCATAACGATAATGTGTTTAAGAATCAATAAGTATGATTGTATGCTAATTATTAGAAAAAATTATAGTAATGAGTATTTGATACTTTGTTTATGATAAGGCGTATTTTAACATTTTTCCCGGGCGTAAAATTCCTAGTTCCGCTTCTGAATATATCTTAAATATTTAAAAATACGCTGAATAGTAAATATTTAAAAGTTAAACGCTAAGTATATAAAACATATTAAGCAGCTATAAGAATATTGATGTAAATATATAAATCGTTTTAGAAATTTTGGTTTTATTCAGAATTAGTGTCTGTTTTGATGAGAAGTTTCAAATCGATTTACTGGAATACCCAGAGTGTCATAGCTGGTTATACACATCCAAAAGGTGTCATTAATTGATCGAGTGACTAATTTATACTTAGCACATAATTTACTTTATACGAGTATATTTTCACTAATTGCCTGCAGCAGGTCACCAAGACAATTGGACGATGAGTAATAATTACAATAAAAATATATTAATATATATGTATAAGATAAACATCAAACTGTTCTACACAGTTTTATACCATATAAAGCAATGGATAGGTATCCATTGATATCCTTGATGGTGTAATAATTAATTGTTGTCTACAACCCTATTTCGTAACGACTTACACTAAAAACCTCTATCAAAATGCATTTCTAGCGTTTAAAGAACACACATATTTACATTATTGGCTTTCATTGAAATTACATCGAATTGAATTAGATTTCCTTAATGCATCACTATGTATTTGTTTTGAAAAAGTTAATCATGGTTTAAATTGAAATATACTTTATATTTTTTTGAAATATTTTATATTTTATTTAACATAATTTCTTATCACATGACATCACTTATAGGAGGTCGCAAAAATTAATTTCGTATGTAATATATATTTGTGTCATTATTTTATTTGATTTTATCATTACTTCAACTGATTGGTTCTATATTGTCATTAATTATTATATATTTATCATCAATCTATGTGTTTCTCACAAATGCTCTAGTATTTTTTTCTTACATTATTTCTAAAGCTTATAAAAATTAAATTAAAAATAAAAATTTTAGGTAAAAAAAATTTTTTATTACAGTAGATAAAAAGACTAATTTGAAAATTTCGAAATAATATTTTTATTCAGATACGATTCATAAAAATGGATGTTCGTATATAAATAATACAACACAAACAGAAAAAAAAAAGTCATTGATATAATCTCACAATATTATATGGTCATTATTAGTTTAATTACAATAAATAATAATTACAGTTGCAGTCAAAACCGTTATTATCGAAAATTGTTGTATGATGTAAATATTATCTTGATTGAAAGATTTGTAATGAAAATATTCTAGAATATTGCTCTAGAAAATTTTATTCTTTATTTAAAATTTAAAATTAATAGCTGTTAAATAATTAACATTTATTAATTACTTGCTTAAAAATTTGATTAAGGAAGAATACTGTCATCTCTCTAATTTAATTTTGAAACGTTAAGGTCAAAATAATAAAATTCTTTGAAATTGCTCACAATTATTGTAAACGCTTTTCAAGGTTTCAACTTATAACGATTTGAATGTTTTCATTAGATGATAACAGTTGTCGTAATGTTGTCAAATTTCCCATAAAACTAAATAAGTTAAACAGAAAATAATGATATTGTTCCTAATTTTTAATTTCATTATCAAACAATTATTGTTTAATTGGGCATGATGTAAAGTGTTGTAGCCGCAGTCACCGATAAGTTATGTGATTAAACACCGTCCAGAATTGTTAATGATATAAACCATCCGATAAATGGATAAATGGATACTAATACTGTTATTAACATATTGGAAATTGATATTAATATTATATTTTAAGTAGATGGATTCCACGACCTATTTCAATTATGCAGAATCAATTTTTTCTATTCACAAACAATCATCCAACGAGGTCATCTGCATCTGCAGGAATCTCTATCGAACATATCCATATCCTAAATAGCCACCACATGTACCGATAAATATGATGTTAATTTACCTATGTTTTTATAATAAGTCCGCCTATCAGACCCGACGCTCAATTGGTCGTGAAGCCTGTGCACTTTATATTGATCCCAGCTCCGAGTGTAATTTCTTATTCTTGATCAGAGCTTACACTCTATCCTCAATTATCTAGAATACCTAATGACTATGTATTAACTATAATTATTTATTCATTATTATATTAATTAATTTAACTTTAAACTACAGTGTTTTATTATTTAAAGACCATTTAACTTCTAAACTCCATTAACTAGGTACAATTGCAATATTACAGACGTTAACATTTCAAGTATTTATTCAATAACAGTGTGTTTTTTTTCTTTTTAGATTCTGAACGAAGTGATGGAATCTATTGGTTTTACAATGATGTGTGTTTTTTTTTTTTAATTTTTAATTTTAATTTTTTATTTTTGTGTCTGACGACACCTTTTTTGGCAGTAAAAATGCTTCGATTTGCTTAAGTAGCAACTTTTCTGAAAGGAAAGTGAATCTAGTTGGTATTTTGGGGGGTCAAAAGTGAAAAATTTTCAATATTTTTAAAATACGACGGGAAAAATCCTAAAAAAATAAGGGAAAAACGGGAGTTTTTACGCAAAAAATTCAAATGACGATTTTTTAATTTAACGACACTTTTTAGATTACGGTAAATTTTTACAATGGTTACAAGACGACATAAATAGTATTTGTAATAATTCCTTTATAATTAATTTCGAAAACTATTACAAAATGTCCCTGTTATATGTGTATTAATTATGTTTTCCAAATTTATGGAAAAATACAATTTTTTTTACAAAATATGAATTTTTTTATATCTCGCTATAAACAGTATTGAATAATTTTAAAATACAATAGTAAGAAAAATACCAATTTTCAGTACCGACACTATGATTTAATTTATCTGATAGTGTATCTGCATTTCTAATGAATACTTTTATAATATATTTTAATAGTTATATACATACCTGATATTAATATTAATTTACTATATTATTTTTGGTCACATATTTTTCAAATCTTTCGTGTATTTTTGACCATTTCAATTAAATTCAACATAATTTTAAGTAATAGTTACAAAGTTTATATAATCTTTATGATATCCTTAAAATTAAAACCATACATTTACATAGTTTTATTGAACTTTTAATTTTTTTATCATTATCGATGTTTGAAAACTTCAGCTTTGAGGTATCCCCATAAGATTATAGGTTAGGTTAGGTTAGCTCATACAGCCCGTTGTTCTCGTGCTGTATTGCAAAAAATATTTCCTGGTCGCTTGATCTCCTTAAGGGAAAACATTACATGGCCTCCTCGCTCCCCTGATTAAAGCCCATGTGATTATTTCTTATGGGGATACCTCAAAGCTGAAGTTTTCAAACATCGACCAAGAACCATTGAAGAACTAAAAGAGGCCATCCGTCAAGAAATCTCCGCGATTCCACTTGATACGCTGGCGAAAGTGATTGAAAACTTTCGAGAACGGCTCCATATGTGCGTTGCTCGTCAAGGCAATCATTTAGACGATATAGTTTTTAAAAAATAATTTAAAAAAAACCTTATATAATATAGTTTTTAAAAATAAAAATTTTTTTTCTTTATCTTGTATCGTTTTTTTTTAATTCCGTTTTTTTTTAATTCACTTCGGAAATTTGGGAGTCCATTATGCCGCACCCTGTATTACCTGAGTCATCTGAAATAAAAACGTAGTATAATAAGGTAAAGAGGGAATTTTCGAAAATTTCAGAAATTGACATTTTTTTTTAGAAAACTTATCAAAAATAAAATTGGCTATAGACATGTATTGTGTTACTTCATACACAAGCGATTTGTGTCTATTTAAAGGGTTGTTTTAAGAATTCAAAGGTTGTTGTGTAAAATTATATATAGTGATCAGACAATGCGCGTATTATTTGATGACGATAATAAACAAGTATATAAGTCGTGATTTAGAAATAATCTATCGCAGGTGCAATAAAATATTCAACCCAACGTTAATTGTAAATCGTAAAATGGATATATGTACAAAGTTCTTTTTCGCTGTGGTTTTGCTAGTTGAATATGGAAGTTAGGAGTTAATTAGTTTTGAAATATTTCTATGTTATATGAAATTCAAAAAATACACCAACATTAAAATTGTTATCCATGTTCTGTATTAATGTACCTCATCAATGAGTAAATACTAATAAATAGACAAGTTAATTAAAATTAATTAGATATTCTTTGTAACAAGGAAAGAATTTTTTGGACCATAATACACACTTAAGTATATTTATTAAATATCTTACTGAATTTTATACAATTTAATATTTGTACATATCATGAAAAGTATCCAATAACGAAGATAAAATAAAAGACGAATTAAAAATAATGATCAAGAAAGATAATTTGAAAAAATCCCTTGGGCTGAATATATAAATAATGAGTATTAAATCAAACAATTATTATTCTTTATATTATTTAATAATATAAAATGAAAACAGTTTAAAATGTATTAAACTAATTATGATTACCTTCAGTAATCACATGTATAATTAAGTATGATCATTTGATACAGAAATCATAACATTTATAATTACCTTTTATTTTCTTGGTTATATATATACATTGTAATTAACTAACTTTTTGATTACATAATTATAGTGACATATTATATATTTCGATTTTATTTTTTTTTAAATAAATTATTTTTAATCATTAAACTACAGTTCAACTGCTTAATATAGTATACCAGGGATAACGAGTTAAATTTCTAACTACTTTGAAATTTGAGCAGTGAGCATAAAGGAAGTTTCGTCCTTCTCATCAGATATCTATACGAAAGTTTAGTGGAATTCTGAATCCTTTAAAAACTCATATTCTTTGTGGTTAAAGTTTTTGTACATGGACCATAGTTATACAGAATTTTTAATCACTTTTAATTTGTATTCGGTGATATTACGTTTCACTCTGTTTTCCATAAATTAATGCTGTACGATTACCTATTCAAACCTATTTGTGTTAGTTTCGATTGATTTCTTATTTACCTCATGATGTATTTTATTTGACCGTTAAATATTAATGATTTTTAGACTAATAATGTGTCTAAATGATTTGTATCTTTTAAGTTATATATTTGGGCAAGTTCCATAATGGCCGTTGACCGATGCACGTGTACGTTATCGTCTGTGACCTGTCGTACAAGTCAGTGCGATACATTCAACGAGCTCATTATTTTTATTAATTTCAAATAATAATGCTCTATTACTCATTAATGTTTCTTTAACAATCGACGTTATTTATTATTTTTCTTATGCATTTTCAATTATGTATCTGAATGTATGATTTTTATGGCTGACATTTTATTATTAATAGTTTATTATAGTACACCTAACTTTCAGTTATGAAAACAGCCGCCTGAAGAATTTTTAGGGTTTAGGGAAAATTAATTCGGGGACCCTTGAATCATCACAGTATTATGCAAGTATGATAAAAAACAAACACACTAAGTTTGTAAAATATTGGTAAATATAATTTTCCAGTCTTCGACCAATAAAAGTAATTTACATGATACGATACCATGAATCACATAATTAATAACTTCTCAAAAATATGTCACTAGTTACTGGATTAAAAATAAATTAATTTGTTCCTAGACAGTTTATAAACAGTCATAGAAAATAAGAACTTGGATGCTGTCACGTCGATATTTGCGATAAAGCATTTCTATGTACATTCGGACAATATTACGAGTATGTCATTCTTCCCACTTCAGGAATAACCATAACAAACTAATATTATATCTATTTAGAAATTAAAATAACTGAAAATGTAACTTGTACAATAGCGCTTGGATGTAAATTTAAGTTAATTGTTTTTAATTAAATTTATAAATATTTTATAAAGAAAAATAGCTGAGAAATAATATAATAATATAAATAATTTCTAATGGGTAACGCTGAGTATTTTTTATCAGTACAGATTTTAAGTGAGTACCCTTTAAATTTTTCAAGACTAAAATCGGGAAAAAATGATTCTTTTGCTATCTCCCCGGTGATGGCCTTGGTTATGCAACATTTATATTGCATTTTTATCTAAAAGCCGTCGCTCGACGGTCTGATTATTTTTATCGCCTTACACTATTGCCGCAATCTTCACTACTTTACTAAATACCAATAACAAATATAAACTAAATTAGTGTCAAATAAACACGTAAATCAAATAGTTTAGTTTTATTAGATTAGTTAAATTACATTTTCAAAGACAATGAACACCAATATGGCCTTGCCAAATTTCTTAGCAAATATTAATTTGGATGTTTTATCTATATAAATGATAACTATATGGTTAATAATCTTTTCATGTGTTTATTTTTTATTCTTAATTATTTCAGAAAATATTTCAGTGGTTCCCAAACTCTTCTATTTTCGCTCTCATTGAAGATTTTAAAAAAATCTTACGCCCCCCCTCCTACATTTACATTTAAAAAATTGATCACATTTTTGTGTATACAAATAAACTATACAATATTCGGAATGACTACTTTTTTATTGATAATAATAAAATAGTCAATAATAAAATGTAACAATCAAATGAGGTAAAATATTATAGAAATAAATTAGTATAAAATATTAATAATAGTAAATAAAAAAATACATAATGAAGTTAATAATTAATGTTAATTCTAACAACACTTTTCTTTGGACAATTTTTCTATGTTTGGCTCAATATTTGATAGAGAACACTTTAAGTCAGATGCAACATCTAAACGATTTCTATATTTATTTTTTATAACTGCCATACTGGAGAACCCAGATTTACATAAATAAGTAGATGAAAATTGTACAAGGACTTTTAAAGCTTCATTTGAAATTTCACGATAAATGGGTTGGTATTTTACCCAAAAGTCAACCAAAGAGCTACCACTGTTAAGAAAACTTGTCAATTAATTTTTTTCTCTAGGTTTTAAAATAAAAATAATTTAATCAATACAAATTGTATTTTGTAATAACTGCTTGCGCCTCCCCAGCAATGTGTACACGCCCCCCAGTAATTTTAATGTAATTCGTAATATTCGGAGGTACTAATAATTTATATATTTTGATATTGTACTTATTATATGGTTATTAATTTTTTTTTACTATCTATAAATGTTACTATGGCAGCCCAAGAATTATAAATAATTTACGGTAGTAAAAATGTAAATACATAGTAGAAAATACATGATTATTTTAAACAACTATTACACGATAGAACCTCCCTCTAAAATGAAAATAATAATATTAATGATAAATTCAGTTTTTTTTTTTTAGTATGGAGTAAGGGTTGAGGTGAACATTAAGATATTTTAGTAAATTTCACAAATTAATACAGTTTGTGTGAAGAGTAAGACATTGAAATAGAAAGCGGGAGAGATCGTAAGATCCATCGGGATATTGTGTTATAATATTATTTATAATAAAAACTAGAAGGTTAGGTTCTGTTATCCTATATTTTACTTATTGTAATACAAATATAATATTATCAAATAAATAATACTCATTTTCGTTATAAATACATTATGTTTATGCATAATCTATCATTGTGTTATTTAATAGAGAAATATTTTTTTAGAATTTTTGAATTTATCAGAAAACTTAAAAAAAAATAAAATATAATAATTTATTTTGATAATTTGATCTTTGTTTAACTTGGAAAATAATATTTTGATTAATATTTTGTTCAGAGCAAAAATAATATTCGTATTTTTTCTCTCACGTCATCCAATAATGTATATATATAAATACGTTTAACACATTTAACTCGAGTAGTTGTGACCGTCATGTTTTAAATACATTACGCATCGATGCGCATTGACTACGTAAATACAAAATGCGCATAATGTCATCGTCGTCGTCACCGCGCCCCCGGAGATATTGTAAAACATACGTGGTACACTGTATACGTGGGGGCCTACGAGAAAATCGGAATTTCCCTGGGCGAATTCACATTTGAATAAATTGGCAGGAGGGAGACATTCATCATCGGTCCTTGTTTGACCGATACGAGTTCTGAGTCAGGTCGGTCAATTCGTCAACACGTTTTGTAATATTCTTAGGAGCATCACGTACAACAATAAGTGCCTCCGAGGCGCTGCCTCAAGAGTTAAATAGAACTATAATAATAATAATTATTATTATTATTATTATTATTGTAACGAGAACAGAATAAATTGACTTCGACCACAAATCTATAAACGTATCAATGCTGTACAGTAATATTTTAGTTATAATCGATCGAATATCACCATCAACCGTGTTTATGTTATGTGAATGTCGTCTAACCGATTTGTTAATTTTAAATATCTATTGTCTGCAAAAAAAATAATATTCGATCGTTCTAACCTACTATACGTTATTTTAGGTCACTGTATTCTCTGTTAGCCAAAGTAGTTTTTTTGAGATCAAATTTTGACCTATTTATATCAGTTTTTTTTTTTTTTAATTTGCTCACATCAGCAATTCATGTCGAATGTAAAATATTTAAACAATTCTACTTAATTTCAAAGTTAATGAGCAGTTCTAGAAGATACACACAATGTCTAAGAAATGGTCGTGTAATGAGCGAAAATTAAATGAAGTTAATCATTATTTGTGTCCAAATAATATAAATTTCTAATAAAGTTAATGTTATTTTATCATAAAAAAAAAAATTTTCGATGGCTATTTGAAAAAACTAATTGAATATTTAAACAAAACCAATAAGTATACAAATAATAAAAACAAAATACTTATAAGTATTTTGTTTCTATTATTATACATGATATATCAAACTAAAAATACGTTTAAAGAAATATACAAACTATACCATTTACTGTATAGCTATCATGGTATTTTTGATTCCGGGTGGCAAAAAAAAATGTATTCATTAACGTAAGTTACGGCTGAATGTAATTGAAAAGTACACGATTAAATAGCACACAAAAGTTATATTTTATGTAGGTATATCTTAATATTAAATATACGTATAAAGTGAAAATGTAAATATAATTTCAAATTACGTAATTATACATGTAAAATTATTATAACATATATACAAAATACAAACAACCTGTTTTAATAGTGTAATTAATCAATTAACAATTGTTCTATTTACATTAAAATAATACATAACAATGTATAACAGTGCAATTAAAATAATACAAGGTTAAGAAGGAAGTTATATTTTGGAAATACGTTAAAATATAATTAGTAATTTGCTGTAGTGTATGATGATGCATTTTTTGGCTGTAACTTATAAGTACAAAAATAAATAAGCTATAAACTCAAAAAAATTACCTTTTTATCAGCCCATAAATACAAATCAATCTTACACAAATAAAATACGTTTTATCAAAATAGTTTACTTATTTATTAACATTATCAGAAAAATTATTATGAATATCTTAAGACTAAATATGTAATTGAATACTGAATGTTTTTAAGAAGAGTCAAATTTTAATTATTTTTCGGATACAAGTTTCATTTATGTTTAATTTTATATTTAAGTTTACTTTAGAGCTGTGATTTGTAGTTTTTTGTCCATTTGATTGAAATTTTAAGTAAACTTTTGCCTGGTGCACTTTAAGTACTTCGATAAAATTATAAATGTATGGGTATGGGTTATAAAATCGATTCAAATGGTAAATATGATTCTTAGCCATTGGTAATCCTTAACTTGTTATAAAATGAATCAACCCAAAGGTACATTGGATAGCTGCTGTCATTTTCAATACAACTTGCTAAAACATAATCAAAACATTTTGAATAATTATAATTGTCATGAATAAAAAATAGTTTATAAAATATTTCAAAAATATTAGTAGAAGATAAAAAAGCCAATACAAAGAAATACTTTAACCATTATGAAATTTCTGATTCATTTTTATTTTATTTAATTTTGAGTTACAATTTTCCAATTCGTTTGTACCAAGCTTATCCGAGATAAAATTGACAACATTTAATTTGTGAATTGCAAGTAATTTAAAATCCAAAAGTTTATTTTGATGTCTTAATTCTGTATTAAAATTTTTTTATTAAATTCCACGTTTTTTCGTAAATAGCGATTGTCTTGAATAGCAACAGACAATGCACTAGAACGTACATTGATTTATGTAGAACCTGAATTGTATAAAGTTCTTCAAAATAAACGGGATAAGCATAAAATGTGCCATCGCTTAAAATAGTATAATTGCTTTAACTCAATATTTTAAATAACTCTTTGTCGTTAAAATTAATTTTTTGACTCTTCATTTACATGACAAAATGCTTTATTACGACGTGTTGTCACACTGTTGATTTCTAATTGTAGAATGAGTTCATTTAATGAGGTAGGTGTTGTAGAAATTATTTTTCGACGTTCACTATGCATAGATTTTTTTATACTAGACACATCATCGTATAATAGTTCTATATTTTTAACCATCATCAGTCTGTGACGAATAATTTTATTTGATCACCTAGAAATTAATTTATTCGCGTTTCGTTTACAAATATTACGAACTGTTCGTCGCTGAATATCCCAATTTTATACAGTAATATAATCGAGAAATATATTTTTGTTTCGTCAAAATATTGAATATTTTGGAAATAGTTTGAATAGTTGAAGCGTATTGTCTTGTCAAGATATATCCTAGTTTTCCATTACTTGCTGTTGCCTGTACTTAAAATTAATATACATAATGCACTGTATACCTTTATTTGAGAAAATTAATATTAATAACATTTCAATAGTTAATTTTTGATAACGTACAATTAAAATGTTCTCGAAAATTGGACGCAAAACACACTATCATAGCGTAGACATTAACTGATATAAGCACAATAGATCTTCAGTAAAATACCTGGTAAACGATTATAAAATAATAATCTATACCGTTATAATGCAGTAGTTGCTATAATTATCAAGTCAGATCCCATTTGATATAAGTATATACTGTAATGATTATCAATCGTCATCGTAATTTGTTACCAGAGCATATTTTAAGAAATTTTTTCTAGGCGAAATTTCAACAAAATTGTCTACCAGACGAACATAGAGGGTAAATCAACTCCTGTCAGACGGTCGTTGCGATAGTGTATTGATCAGCAACACGATCATCCACCACTAGGTAGCTTCAATAATAATTATTATCACTGGGCGGTACTAGTGCCACGTAATTTACCTATATATTAAAAATATGCTTTGTTTGTTACGACAGCATAGGATGCGAGAAAACTGATACTAACTGTACTCAACCGAACGCGATCACTGTTGTTTTTTTTAAATAGAAAGATATTATTATATAATGAGCATCAAATTGTGAACTGAAACTCATGGTGGACCAGGTACAACATTGTATCAGGCAATAGCATTTATTTTCGCGCTTTCGGTCCGTCAAAAAAAAAATATGAGAGTTGTGCTTTTGGGCTTCGCCGCGTTTTTCGTGTTGGAACACGTAACGTGTGCGAGG